>AWOL01S0025200.1:609-100952 GCA_000715115.1 Nicotiana otophora
ACCTCTTGGGACAATTAATCACCTCTAGTGTTACCCGAAAATACGGGTTACAACATCCTTGATTCGTTTAACTTCTAATACTTGTTAACCACTCTTATACACCCTTGTATCGTTTAAGACCAATAGGATTAACTTCTTATCATCTCAAAGATAATATATTCTTGGATTTACATCGACTAACTTACGGCATGATCTAAGGTATGCGAATTTGGGTTGTAACAGACATCATCCTCATCGTCCAAAGACAACTCTCATGGTCCGAAGGGAATTTGCATCATGTTTAAATTTTTGCAATAACCCATATATATTCGCATGCATCATGTTTTATGTTTTGCAGGTAACTCGAGTGGTAATCGTTCTACAAACAATAATAATTCTCACTCCGGTTTCCGTTCACAACGTTCACATCCTTCGATCACCTAAAACGTGACCGATGATCAGTAATTGATTACCTTTTGTTCTATAACCATTCAAATATCTGCCTTGTACATCCGTAACGTTCAATTTGCATTCATAACCCCACCCGAAAGGTTTGATCACTGCTTGTTACCGTAGGGGCATTCATAACCAAGAGGTTGTGAGTTCGAGTCACCCCAAGAGCAAGGTGGGGAGTTCTTTGAGGGAAGAATGCCGATGGTCTATTGAAAACAGCCTCTCTACCCCAGGGTAGGGGTAAGGTCTGCATACACACTACCCTCCCCAGACCCCACTAGTGGGATTATACTGGGCTGTTGTTGTTGTTTTCCTTAATTCCTTTATTTTTTAAAGCTGGCCCAAACCAGGCCATTTTTCGTATTAATTGGTAGTCTAGACACCCCACCTTAGCCCAATAATGCCCCAGCCCAAACCAAACGACCCTTTTTTAAATAACCCGATCGCGACCCGTTTAAACAATCCGCCCCATTCCCTTTCGATCCTGGCCATTGATCTGAAATGATCAACGACCCATAATAACTCCCTACCTTTCCTTTTATCCCCTTAACCTAAACCCTAGGGACATTCCCACCTAAACAATCGCGTTTGAAACCTCTCCATTCCACCTGTCTCTAAGAAACCCTAGCCGCCGTACCCTCAAATCCTCTCTGAATCCGGCCCCAAAATGGAATCAATCCATGATTCCCTAATCTTATACGTTCTATCATCTTGTTACTTACGTGATTTTTGCATCTCCGAGAACTCGCCTATTCGTGGCAAGTACCAGGCCCTGAGTTATGAACAATCATCCTCAATCTTCGAGACTTAGATGATATTTCATCTATATACACTCACTACCAGATTATATGGGCCCGATTTACCAAGATCTTCGGCCAATCTTTGATTTCCGTCGAACTAGGATTTGAAAATTCATTTTTTTCCATTACTGGTTCTATTATCGATTGCATGTGATTTTCTTTCCTTATTTGTGATTGATTAATTGTTTTCCAAGTCTGCTTGCACGATTTCTACCATTATATAACCCCTTCCCAATTTCCCTTTTGGACAGACTTTAATCACCTTATGAATTATTCTCTCACCCTCATTTATTCTGTACTATTATGAAATTGAGCTCTCGACCGGCTGAAAACCAAGGCCACCAGATTGCTTCACTTTCCTCCAGTGCAAGTACTGTTCGCAGTCCATTTCGAGGCTACTGTGAACTCTGAAGCACTAGAGAGTTGAGGTTTTACGGCCTTCAGTAATCACAGCTATTCCTGAGATTTTCGAGTTCTTCATCCTTTTTTTTATTTGTCTGCAACTGATTAGTGCCCTATACTCTTGCACTTCTACTTCTTTCTGTTCGTGTTTGTGTTATGTGCATTAGTGCTATTTGTCGATCTCCCTGAGTTAATTTCAATATTATGCCCCTTCGTATACAATTCTGCTTGTTTTAGTACTACTCTGTAGTTCCCCTAGCTTTAATTCTATGCGAGTTCTGATTTTAACTCACATGTGGATAGCTAAGTTGATTCATGATGCCTGCCTGATACGTAATTGAAACATGATTGATGGTTGTTGAACCTTGTTTTGATTTCTTGTACCAAAACCCTTATGAAACCATGTTCTTGCTCAAATTGCTTTCTTCATGTTGAGTCCTTTATGCATAATTTGCTATTTCTCTGCGAGTCTATCTAAATACTTAGCCGAATATGCTAGCCTTAATGCATGCTCATTAGGTGTGTTGAACCTGAATAATTTCTAATCATTATGCTTATGAATATTTGGTTACTTATACCTATTGCTTATTCTGAGTTTGGTTCCTTGCCTTATTCTGTACTATTATGATAGCCAACTCATGCCCATGATGTGTTCTAATTCCTGTTGAGATATTCATGCCCAACCTTTATCTTTCTGGAGTTCTACTATTAACTATGACCTGTTCCCATGCTATTTGTAACTCTATTGTGTGCTTTTCTTGACTTGCTCAATCTTGTGTTTTTCAGTATTAGTTAAGACTTTTAGGGTAAATCTCATAATCAGCATGTTTGCCTATATATGGCCAACTAGTACAAGGTTTGATGCTTGTCTGTCCTATTGATTTGAAAATTGACATGTGTTCTGTTTACTATAAGTTCTGCTGGTATTGTAACTGATATTCAGCATGTTCAAGTTTTCTTATCTTCTACTAAGTGATTTCTCGATCATGAACCTGTTCTGTTATGTTGTTTTCACTAGGCCTACATGTTAAAACTTTCATGTGAAGGATATGCTCTACTTGTTCTTGTCTATGACTCTATTAGATTTCTATGTTTAAATCTTGTGTCTAAAGCTCTTTTAGGCTAATTTTGAGTCAGTTTACTCTTGAAACTCTTTTGGAATAGTTCTCTATCCTATGATGGTCAATCCTGTCACTTTAGCTTTGTTTTTGAGAATACAAGCATGAACCTGCCTTGTAAACTTGTCAGTATTTCATGTGATCTTGTCTATGTGCTTTGGTTAGAACTGTTGATTAGTTATAGCTTTAGGAGTTAAGTGTGAAAAGTTGTTTAATTAATTCCACGAGTGGTCTGTCACCTATATGGTTAAGTTTGGCATCCATTTGGCTAAGTAAGTTATTCGTTGGGCCTGGCGTTGGGCCATATGTGTTGTTGGACCTGGGCATTGGATTCAAGAAGATTCTACTGTCCGTATGAGCCTAAGATTTGGGTCTGTTGGTTGGTGAGGTTGCTGAAGGCCCAGAAATTCACAAAGTTATTTTATTGCGGGCTTGTACTTGTTTCAGTCTGTATTTTGTCATCTTTGAGTTTGTATTACTCCATTTTGGTCCTGTAACTTGTAATAACGAATAATTGGGGTATTAGTTAAATTGGGGAATGAGTGTGCTTTGTTCTTGCATAAAGGGTAGAGAACATGCCTATAGGGTCTACGTTCTTTATTTGTTATCTTGTTTAACTTGCTCTACTTCTGCACGCTAGCAGAAATCTTGTCTCTAGGAATTGCACACACCTCATCTAATTTGTCTAATACTTGTACACTATCTCAAACATGATATTAATCGCCATACTTGTTATTAATGTGTGTTTAGACATCATGCCTATAGGACGTATGTTATATGCTTTTGCTAACCTAGATATCGTGCCTATATGACTTAAAATAATTAATTGATCAAATTGCTTCTATCACTTTTGGTGCACTGTCCATATAGGTATCATGACCATATGACACTAATCTCTTAATCAACTACTTCTGCCATTTTATTACACTTCCACCTAGATAGCATGCCTATAGGAATATGTATGTTAATAGCAAATTCAAACACAAATTATTAGAAATCTTTCCTATAGAATACTATGATTCGCCTAGAAAGCATGTCTATAGAATCAAACGCTGGAAATTCCCAGTTTTAATGGTTTTCACTGCCCATTGTGCCAACAACTTAGAAATCATGCCTATAGGACAGTATCACTCGCCTGAGACGCCTATCTTTAAAATCAGTGCTAATAATCATGAATCTGCAAACAGTTTACTGTCTCCTCGCCTAAGCCACTTAGAATAGTAACGATGCATTTATGATACTGGAATTAAGAATCACCTAGAAACCAATTTTATAGGACTAGAAGTCTCTATTCTGGAACTATGTACTGACTAAACTACCCGTGTTCATTTGTTGCGGAGGCTACCTTGGGCCTTTAATTGTCTTTATGTTGAGTCCTATCTGTTTTGAATGTCGATTAGTTTTATCATTTTGAGCAGCCTAGGTGAAGTTTAAAACCATCCAAATAATAGGTCCAACGCCTCCTGGACCGTAGGTCCAGGACGGGTAGTGCACGCATAGGATACAATTTAGTATTGAATTAGAGCACCTTTAGGTAACAATTTCAACATAGTAATTGGGTAGCAGGAGATGATAGTCTGTGCCTGCTGAATAATATGAGCAACCCCTACCTTAATGGAGTTGTGGAGTATTATTTATGTTGCACGGGGTGATCCTTTAGGCTAAAAAATTTAGGACCCCCCTTTTCTTTATATACTTGTTATTTACACTTAGTCATTTAACATAGACCAATGTAGTTGCATCCTTGTGATCGTTAAGATTTGTACCAATTCTCATGTGTTATAGTAAGACTCTTCGACTTCTAAATTTCCCTTTGTTTATTTGATCATCTAGCCTAATCACATAATCCACATAGTTTAAAATTCGACTGGGACCCACAGTTGTGGATATCGAAGAGTGCCTCACACCTTCTATTTGAAGTAATTTGAGCCCTTACTCGATCTTTGATGACACGGATTAGTCAAACAGAGTTATTTCTAAACAGGTGCCCTAACGTACCGTAAATATCGTTAGGTGGAGACTCTACTATTTTAATACCTTCATTTAAAAGAGTTGTCACATGTTGAAACCTGCTTTCGCAAGAAAATGGGACGCGACAACATGGCGACTCTGCTGTGGATATACTTAGGCTCTTACCATGACGAACTTGACTTATGTGGATTACTTTCCTTATTTTTTCTTTATTTGTTTTAAACTGCTATGACATGACATCCCTTCCCTTATTATTCTTTATTTGCTATGACATGTATGATCTCTCTCCATCTCTTTCGTCTTGTCTAAGACTTCTATGACTCTCCCATCCCTATTTCCCCACCCGCTTAATTAGGTTCTCGTACATTTTCATGAGCTAAACTGACTTCTTTATTTTGTCTTTCTTTTCTTTTCTCTTCTTTTCATGTTTGCCTTTACTATGTTATATACTGCTTTTACATACTTTTATCATGCAAATACTTGGCAATGTGTTATTATTTCTGCACAAAGCATGCTCCGCATAATACTCCACTCCTGCCAATTATCAACATAGCGGCGCTTGATGAGTATCCGCGCTTTCCTGAAATCACCCTTTTCAAATTGGAAAGCCTTATTTGTGGCAGACTAGTCGATCAACGGTGGAGTCGACGGTCCCGTGCCTTTCCCTCTCAAGTTGTCCACTTGGGAGTACTAGTCTAGACCCTTCTAGAAACCCCACTCCAATTTGAAATGTATATGCATCATGATAAACCTAGTACGGATTGAGACGTCACTGACGTAACAACCCACTTAGATAAAACCTTATCCAAAGTCCGACAAGATTTCCACAATCCCAATGGGCACTAGCATATTATGTGCATTACTTAGAGAAAATGTGCCAACATGTTGATAATTATTGCGTAAGTAGTCGAATTTGGAGGGGGAAATGGCTAACTCTTACTTGTTTGCAGAAAATGAAGCACGAAATCCCTAGGTTCGGCATGGTCCAGAATATCCCACCTTTGCTACTTGACTGGTGGAAAGACCTTTCACATTGTGATAAAAATTATGTGAGGAGAATACTTAGTGACCTGCCATCTTTGCTGAATATTCAACTAAATAGGGAATTGATCGAGGCCTCTACCATATTCTGGGATGAGAAACGAGCTAGTTTTTGATTTGGCAATATAGAAATGACTCATCTCCTATAAGAAATAGGGGGATTCGACAAGTTACCATGGGATAGTCCAGGACTGCTAGTACCGGAGAATCGCACTCCCCGCGGTTTTCTAAAAATGTTGGGTTTTAAGAAGATTGATGAATTGCTCTATCTAAAGAAATCATACATCTCTTTTGAATTGCTTTACGAGCGTTATGGGTATAGCAAGTCATATCGTCTTCATCATGATGAAATAGCCATTACTTCTTTGGGATGGGTGCATCACCGGGTTAATGTTTTCATTGTCTGTTTCCTGGGGTTGTTGATCTTTCCAATGAAAGGAGGATGAATTCATACTCGCTTAGCCATGGTCACCAAGACCTTAATAGATGGTATCGAAGGACAAACTTATACTATCATCCCAATGATCTTAAGTTCCGTTGGTCCGATGATTGTGAGGTGAGCTTTCAGAAGCTCAAGACAGCTTTGACTACGGCACCAGTTCTAGTGTTGCCTTCCGCTTCGGGGATGTATATGGTGTATTACGACGCTTCACGCATTGGTTTGGGTTGTGTATTGATGCAGAAGGGGCGAGTTATTGCATATGCATCACGTCATCTGAAGCCACATGAGAAGAATTAAACTGTACACGATTTGGAGTTAGCCGCTATTATTCATGCCCTTAAGATCTAGAGGCATTATCTTTATGGGGTGTCCTTGAGGTTTACACCGATCATTGTAGCTTGCAGCATTTGTTCAAATAGAGGGATCTCAATTTGAGGCAGCGCAAGTGGCTTGAGTTACTAAAGGACTATGATATTACCATTATTTATCATCCGAGCAAGGCAAATGTAGTTGCGGATGCCTTGAGCAGAAAGGCGAAGAGTATGGGTAGTTTGGCATTCATTTTAGCAGAGGAGAGGCCACTAGCTTTGAACATTTAGTCCTTAGCTAACAGACTTGTGCGGTTGGATATTTCAGAGCCCATCCGAGTTCTTGCATACGTTGTTGCTCATTCTTCACTATTCGAGCAGATCAAGGCTCGCCATTTTGATGATCCGCACTTGTTGGTTCTCAAAGAAACGGTACTACGGGGTGGTGCCAAGGAGGCTACTACCGTGCTCTAGATCAGTGCAAGCATGGGTTTCGACATTTTGAGGGTTGCAATCTATTGCTATAAGTCTGGCTACTAGAACACTTTCAGAGGGGTGAGTATCATCAATAGCTTCTGCGAAGGCCACTAAATGACTACGTAGCCGACCATCACCCAAATAAAATGACGTTTATCCCAGACAGGTTTGCAAAGCCTGGAAATGCTGTAAGTTGGGTGCGTTTCTTCAGCAATCTGAGAGACGAGCAAGTGCATTGGATGTTTGAATGGTTTCATAGTAGTGAGTTCATCATCAGATCAAAAGGAACTACTCACTTGGTACTGATCGGGCTGCGAGGCATCTACCCTTACGCTCCTATAAGGGTAATGGGACAATCTGGAAGAAAACAAGTCATACCTCAGGTTTCCAACATGGTCCAGTACAAGGCAGATTTCAAGGGAGATGTCATCCCGTTCACGTTCGAAGCGAAACACATATGGAACCAAAAGATCATTGTGGAAGGAGAAACTATTAAGTCAGACAGGTATCACGCCAGTTATATGTACTACTATCTATCATGGCTGGAAGACAACGTAGCTGGGGACGTCAAACCAGGAGTCAATCTGAAGGATAGGATCATAGATGAAGTGGCTGAGGCACATGTGAAGTACAAAAGGCTACACAAAAGGGTGTTCGATCCTGAAGCTAAACATTTGGAGCAGCACAAAGTGAACATGGAGGCGATAAGGGAATGGAGGGAGATTGCCACTAAGTATACGGAAAGATTGGAATACCTGGAACAAGGACTAATGGAGCTAGAAGGGAAGATGAGAAAGAGACTTTCGGATTGTCAAGGCATGGACGACGATGAAGGAGGAAAGCTGGCAAATGCTTACTTATTACTAGATATGCGCAATCTGGGAAACATGATTGATGGGGGAAAAAGAGCCAAGCATGGAGAAGGTCCTTCAGGGACCAAGTAGATTAGGAGATGATGTTCTTTACTGCTTTCTAGCTTAGATTAGATTTCGATGTAATAAGGCTAAATGCCATTAGTAACTTTATTATATTATTGTCGGTTTAGTCAAAGATTGTTTTGGCTTATTTTCGCATTAATGAAGCGAAGCAAACATTGGCACCAATTTTCTCCAAGTCTATGTGTCGCTTAGGCCTACCTCAGGCATAATGAGGTCCCCAAATTAGGACGCGAATTATTGCATGACTTTGTGAAACATGTTTAAATATTGCGAACACTCTTTTATTTCACCTTACTGACTTGGTTACCTTTTGCTTTTTCTTTCTTTCTGATTATTCCCATTCCCAAAGGTTGGTTCGTGCATACTGGCATCATCAACATACCACACTAGATCCAAAGGTCCTCCACCTTAATGGATGATTTAAGTGGTATCCGGAAAGGCAATGCTACTGTGGCGGAAAATGTTGAAACTTTAGATGGTAGAAGTATTCCGGGGCAGAACGAGTTGGTCTTACATTTGGAGCAGAAAATCCTAGAACTACAGGGCGAGCTTGAGCAGGTCCGAAATCTGGCAAACCTTTCCCTTACTCTCAATGTTCCCGACATCAACCAGCAAAACCTGACTACCCAAAACCAAACACCACCATAAAACATACAAAACAAGAACCCACCACCCATGGCTCTATCCTCCCACACCACACCAGTATCATAATCCCGCACCTCCCCAGAACCTTAACCCACCACCAGTGCAAATCCCTCAACAATATCACCATCATACAATTCAATACCCGCAAACCACTACATATTACATTCCACAAAATGCACCACAACATACTCCCGATCACCCAAACCGACTGATCGGTTTCGATAGATGAAGAGAATGCCGAAAAGACCGCCTTTATCATGCCATGGGGAATATATTGTTACAAAATGATACCGTTTGGTTTGAAGAACGCTGGGGCCACCTACATGAGGGCCATGACGACTATCTTCTACAGCATGATACACAAGGAAATAGAGGTGTACGTGGATGATGTTATCATCAAATCTAAAAGGAGTTCGGATCATATAATAGACTTGAAGAAATTTTTTGACCGGCTTCGAAAATACAACTTGAAGTTGAACCCTGCAAAATATTCCTTCGGAGTCCCTACTAGAAAATTATTAGGTTTCATCAAAGCAATCCGATATATATAAAAACCTTACCCCATACCCCACAACAAACCCTATACATACCCGAACCGACTGAGAAGGACTTGCTCATTAGAAACATGGCGGAGTAACTCAAGAAACTCACAGGGAGAGTCCAGAGTGTTAAAGATGGGAAATGCGTTGAAGGTCTGAATTACGAAGATCTATGTATTCAGCCAAATGTGGAACTACCAGAGGGTTACAAACCTCCAAAGTTTGAAATATTCGATGGCACTGGTGATCCAAAGGTGCATCTAAGAACATATTGCGACAAGCTTGTAGGAGTGGGTAAGAATGAACAAATCTGCATGAAGCTGTTCATGCGAAGCCTTACAGGAGATTCCTTGTCTTGGTATATCAGTCAAAACGCAAAGAAGTGGGCTAATTGGGTAAGTATGGCATCAGATTTCATGGACAGATTCAGGTTCAACACGGAAAATGCATCAGACGTTTTCTACATTCAAAACCTCAAGAAGAAGTCAGCAGAAACCTTTTGTGAGTATGCTACTCGTTGGAGATCAGAGGCCGCAAAGCATAATTATTACATATCCTGATGAACCTATGGTTGTGACATGTAATAAGACAACGCAAATTAAAGCCAAGGTTCTCCGAGTGGTCGAATACCCGACCTGGTTAGCCAACATTGTGCCGGTTCCAAAGAAAGATGGGAAAGTTAGAGTATGTGTCGATTACCAAGATCTGAACAGAGCAAGTTCTAAGGATGATTTCCCACTACCTAACATACACATACTGATTGACAACTGCGACAAGCATGAATTCCAATCCTTTGTAGATTGCTTCGCAGGATACCATCAGATTTCGATGGATGAAGAGAATGCCGAAAAGACCGCCTTTATCATGCCATGGGGAATATATTGTTACAAAATGATGCCGTTTGGTTTGAAGAACGCTGGGGACACCTACATGAGGGCCATGACGACTATCTTCTACGGCATGATACACAAGGAAATAGAGGTGTACGTGGATGATGTTATCATCAAATCTAAAAGGAGTTCGGATCATATAATAGACTTGAAGAGGTTTTTTGACCGGCTTCGAAAATACAACTTGAAGTTGAACCCTGCAAAATATTCCTTCGGAGTCCCTACTAGAAAATTATTAGGTTTCATCATCAGCCACCGAGGTATTGAGCTAGACCCATAAAAAATCAAAGCTATCTAGGACTTGCCACCGCCAAAGGATAAGAAATATGTGATGAGTTTTCTAGGGAGCCTCAATTATATTAGCCGTTTTATAGCACAATCAACGGTGATATGTGAGCCAATATTCAAAATACTGAGGAAAGATGCTGCAACAAGCTGGACTAAAGAATGCCAAAAAGCCTTCGACAAAATCGAGGAGTATTTATCTAAACCATCCGTGTTGGTCCCACCAGAACCAAGAAGACCTCTACTGTTTTATCTATCCGTGTTGGATGGGGCCTTTGGTTGCATTCTAGGACAACATGATGAAACAGGGAGGAAGAAACATGCGATATATTATCTGAGCAAGAAGTTCACGCCTTACGAAGCTAGGTACTCTTTGTTGGAACGCACCTGCTGTGCTTTGACATGGATAGCCCAGAAGTTGAGACATTATTTCTGTGCGTACACTACATATCTCATATCAAGGATGGATCCGCTAAAATACATCTTTCAGAAGCCCATGCCTACGGGTAAGTTTAGCAAAGTGGCAGATATTGCTGAGTGAGTTCGACATCATCTATGTAACTCAGAAGGCAGTCAAAGGACAAGCATTGGCTGATCATTTGGCAGAAAATCTCGTAGATGGAGAATACGAACCACTGAAGATGTATTTTCTTGACGAAGAGGTATCATTTGTAGGAGAAGATATTACCGAAGCATACGACGATTGGAGGATGTTCTTCGACGGAGCAAAAATATTCAAGGGAGTGGGAATCAGAGCTGTGTTAGTATCAGAAACCGGTTAACATTACCCAATATCCGCAAAACTCAGGTTCTCGTGCACCAATAATATGTCAGAATACGAGGCTTGCATCTTGGGACTCAGGTTAGCCGTTGATATGAACATTCGAGAGTTGTTGGTAATCGGAGATTCAGATCTATTAGTGCACCAGATTCTAGGAAGATGGGCTACTAAGAATACCAAAATATTGCCATACTTGCATTGTGTACAAGAGTTGATCAAGAGGTTCACGAAAATAGAATTCAAGCATGTTCCAAGGATTCAGAATGAATTTGCAGATGCATTAGCCACCTTGTCTTCCATGATACAACATCCAGAAAAGAATTTTATCGATCCTATCCCAATAGGAATTCATAAGCAGCAGGCTTATTGTGCTCATATTGAAGAAGCATTTGATGGAAATCCGTGGTTCAACGACATCAAGGAGTACTTGGAAAAGTGAGAATATCGATAGAATGCTACACACACTCAGAAGCGCACTCTCCGAAGATTGGCCAATAATTTCTTTCAAAGTGTAGGAATACTGTATACAAGGACTCCTGATTTGGGATTACTGCGATGTGTCGATGCCAAGGAGGCATCTAGATTGCTTGAAGAAATACATGCCAGAACTTGAGGACCTCACATGAATGGTTTTGTTTTGTCCAAGAAGATATTAAGAGCAAGGTATTTCTGGATGACTATGGAAACAGACTGCATAAAATATGATCAAAAGTGTCACCAATGCCAGATACATGCGGATATGATATGAGTGCCGCCCAATGAACTCAATGCAACAAGTTCACCCTGGCCTTTCTCTACTTGGGGCATGGATGTCATCAGAACAATTAAACCCACTGCTTCAAACGGACATAGGTTCATTTTGGTGGCTATAGACTACTTCACATAATGGGTTGAAGCCGCATCCTATAAGGCTGTGACTAAAACTGTAATAGCAGATTTTGTCCGTGATCGCATTGTTTGTCGATTTGGAGTACCTGAGTCAATAATCACTAACAATGCCACCAATATCAACAATGATCTGATGAAAGACATGTATTAAACATTCAAGATCAAGCATAAGAATTCCACAGCATACATGCCGCAAAAGAATGGAGATGTAGAAGCCTCCAATAATAACATCAAAAAGATATTGAGGAAAATGGTTGACAACTACAAACAATGGCATGAAAAGCTACCATTTGCTTTACTCGGGTATCGAACCACAGTTTGTACATCAATTACGGTAACTTCTTATCTACTGGTTTACAGTACTGAAGCCATTATTCCTGCCGAAGTGGAGATCCCTTCCTTAAGAATCATACAAGAAGCCGAGCTCAGCGATGCCTAATGGGTACAGAACCGATATGAACAACTATCTCTCATTGATGGTAAAAGAATGAACGCAATGTGTCAAGGTCAACTCTACAAGAACAAAATGGCAAGAGCTTTCAACAAAAAGGTTAGGTCAAGGCAATTTACACCGGGGCAACTGATACTGAAACTGATCTTCCCATATCAGGATGAAGTAAAAGGGAAATTCTCACCCAACTGGCAAGGACCTTACATGATTCACCAAGTACTGACAAGAGGAGCACTTATACTTGCAGAGATGGATGGAGATATACGGCCAAAACCTATCAATTCAGACATAGTCAAGAGATATTATGTTTAAGATTATGTTTGCACTTTCTATTTGATGTAACCTGAACTACGCTTGACTTGATTCCCGTTTAAGAGGGGATACGTAGGCAGCCCTGTGGGATTGGTCACATTATAATAAAATCTTCATTCCACCCTATGGTCAGATTCAATCTCATCATGTTTAGAATCGCCAAGGAATGTATCGCCAGAAGTATGCATTTAAACTGGGGCGGAATTTTGAGGAGGATCCTCAAAATTCCGAGTTAAGGAGGTTACAATGTCTTAAAAGCGTGTCACAGTCGCCAATTCGTCAAAATTGTTTACTCTCAGGAATTATCACATATTTCAAACAACTACAAATGATTTATCACAAATGCATGTTTTTTGAAAATTTTATTTTTCTATAATAGACCTCAAGACCAGAGCAAAGGCAAATCAAGGAATCAAGAGCACGAACCAACCTTCCCCCCTCCAAATTCACGATTTTTCTTTGGATGCATGCACGATGGACGTAACAAAAACATCCGCAAATATATACACAGAACAAGATCGCTATCTTCACCTCGACAAAAGTCGCCAAACGCAAATGCATCAAGCTAAGAAATACTTTGCCCTCTCGCATTCAATAATTTCTCTTCTTGCATAGGGCTAAGCACTACCCTCATCACCGCATAAGGCTAAACACTGCCTTTCTTGCATGAGACTAAACACTGTCTCCATTCTTTGCATGAGACTAAGCACTGTCTCTATTATTCCATAAGGCGTAGCATTGCCTTTCCTTGCATGAGACTAAACACTGTCTCCATTCTTTGCATGAGACTAAGCATTGTCTCCATTATTGCATAAGGCTAAGCATTGCCTTTCCTTGCATGAGACTAAACACTGTTTCCATTCTTTGTATAAGACTAAGCACTGTCTCCATTATTGCATAAGGCTAAGCATTGCCTTTCCTTGTATGAGACTAAACACTGTCTCCATTCTTTGTATGAGACTAAGCACTGCCTCCATTATTACATAAGACTAAGCATTTCCTTTCCTTGCACGAGACTAAGTACTGTCTCCATTATTGCATAAGGCTAAGAACTGCCTTTATTTACATGAGACTAAGCACTATATTCATTACTTGCACGAGGCTAAGCACTGCTTCCATTATTGCAAAAGGCTAAACACTGCCTTCCTCGCATGAGACTAAGCACTGTCTCTCTTTCTCTCACGAGGCTAAGCACTGTCTCCATTATTGCATAAGGCTAAGCATCGCCTTCCCTTGCATGAAACTAAACTCTGTCTCCGCTACATTGCATAAGATTAAGCATTATCTCCTTTCTTTGCAACGGGCTAAGCGTTTCCCTCATCTCATATAAGACTAAGCCTTGTCTTATCACGTTTTAGCGAATGACTAAGCATCATATGTTTCCTTTATCAATCAATCGATATTACGACATACTTACATTTCATCGGCTGAAAAATCGCCACATTGTCCGAAGGCGTCATCGTCCAAAGGCACCATCCTCATAGCCTGAAGACACCATGCCATGGCATGAGGATTTATCAAAATTGCACATCATTATTCAAAGGTGTCATAGTCTAGAGGCACCATCCTCATAGCCTGAAGACACCATGCCATGGCATGAGGATTTATCAAAATTGCACATCATTATTCAAAGGTGTCATAGTCTAGAGGCACCATCCTCATAGCCTGAAGACACCATGCCATGGCATGAGGATTTATCAAAATTGCACATCATTATTCAAAGGTGTCATAGTCTAGAGGCACCATCCTCATAGCCTGAAGACACCATGCCATGGCATGAGGATTTATCAAAATTGCACATCATTATTCAAAGGTGTCATAGTCTAGAGGCACCATCCTCATAGCCTGAAGACACCATGCCATGGCATGAGGATTTATCAAAATTGCACATCATTATTCAAAGGTGTCATAGTCTAGAGGCACCATCCTCATAGCCTGAAGACACCATGCCATGGCATGAGGATTTATCAAAATTGCACATCATTATTCAAAGGTGTCATAGTCTAGAGGCACCATCCTCATGGCCCGAGGACATCATTTCATGTCCTGCGAATCCTTTATCAAACGCTTCATGGCCTAGGACATCATAGTCTAAGGACATCATCCTCATCGTCCAAAGACAACTCTCATGGTCCGAAGGGAATTTGCATCATGTTTAAATTTTCGCAATAACCCATATATATTCGCATGCATCGTGTTTTATGTTTTGCAGGTAACTCGGGTGGTAACCGTTCTACAAACAAGAACAATTTTTGCTCCGGTTTCCGTTCACAACGTTCTTATCCTTCGATCACCTAAAACGTAACTGATGCTCAGTAATTGATTACCTTTTGTTCTATAACCGTTCAAATATCTGCCTTGTACATCCGTAACGTTCAATTTGCATTCATAACCCCACCCAAAATTATCCGTTACTCACGACACTATCCCACTCAAAAGATCCTTTTTCGAAACACACGACCAATCTTATAACAATTCCGTTAGTTTCGTCCGCCATTGAATCCAGAACTACACATGGCCTGATTCCCGTAACACCAGGGATATGTAGGCAACTCAAGAACCAGGGTTCGGCCCCAATTGTTTTCCAAACACATCATTCCTCACTCACTTCAGATAAAATTGGTCATTATTTTCTTTACCCGACATCTCTTTCATCATTCCCGGGGTAAAGAGGGGCAACTGTTGATACCCAATTTTGCCCTCATATTTTTCAACTAATATATATACTTTCAGAACATCAGTTTTGCATCATTACTCAATTTACAAGGGTCATACAAATATTTTCTATAGTCTTCCATAATTTTTAAAGCATTAAAGTTGATTTTGTTTTTGCATTTAAATTACTTGAATATTTATTAATTACCCCTTTAAATTATTTTGTGATGATTTAATCACCCAAATTTATTATTTACAACCACATATATGCTTTACAATATTCTATTTTATTTTATATAATTTCATTTGCATTTTTATGCTATTTACACATTTTTGCGATAATAGCCTATATTTTATAATTAATTGCATTTTATTATTTTATTCAAAGTGAAAATGACTTTTACATGTTTACATCCTTCAGCTATTATTTTAAAATGCTTATTTGCTCAAATAATATTTTTTACACTTATTTAGATATTTTTATTAATATTGTTTTCCTTAATTCCTTTATTTTTTAAAGTTGGCCCAACCAGGCCAGTTTTCGGATTAATTGGCAGCCCAGACACCCCACTTTAGCCCAATAACACCCCAGCCCAAACCAAATGACCCTCGTTTAAATAACCCGGCCGCGACCCGTTTAAACAACCCGCCCCATTCCTTTTTGATCCTGGCCGTTGATCTCAAATGATCAACGACCCATAATAATTCCCTACCTTTCCTTATATTCCCTTAACCTAAACCCTAGGGACATTCCCACGTAGACAGCCGCCTCTGAAACCTCTCCATTCCACTTGTCTCTGAGAAACCCTAGCCACCGTACCCTCAAATCCTCTCTGAATCCGGCCCCAAAATGGAATCAATCCATGATTCCCTTACATTATACGTTCTGTCATCTTGTTACTTACATGATTTTGGCATCTCTGAGTACTCGCCTACTCTTGGCAAGTACCAGGCCTCGAGTTATGAACAATCGTCCTCAATCTTCGAGACTTATGCGATATTACGTCTATATACACTCACTACCAGATTATATAGGTTCGATTTACCAAGATCCTCGGCCAATATTTGATTTCCTTCGAACTAGGATTTGAAATTTCATTTTTTTCTATTAATGGTTCTATTATCGATTGCATGTGATTTTCTTTCCTTATTTGTGATTGATTAATTATTTTCCAAGTCTGCTTGCTCGATTTCTACCATTATATAACCCCTCCCCAATTTCCCTTTTGGACAGACATTAATTACCTTAAGAACTATTCTCTCACTCTAATTTATTCTGTACTATTATGAAATTGAGCTCTCGACCGGCTGAAAGCCAAGGCCACCGGATTTCATCACCTTCCTCCAGTGCAAGCACTGTTCGGAGTCCATTTTGAGGCTCCTGTCAACTCTGAAGCACTGGGGAGTTGAGGGTTTACTGGCCTTCAATAATCACAGCTATTCTTGAGATTTTCAAGTTCTTCATCCTTATTTTAGTTTGTCTGCAACTGGTTAGTGCTCTATACTCTTGCACTTGTACTTCTTATTGTTCGTGTTTGTGTTATGTGCATTAGTGCTATTTGGATCTCCCTGAGAATTTCAATATTATGCCCCTTCGTACAATTCTGCTTGTTTTAGTACTACTATGTAGTTCCCCTAGCTTTAATTCTATGTGAGTTCTGATTTTAACTCACATATGGATAGCTAAGCTAATTCATGATGCCTGCCTGATTCGTAATTGAAACCTGATTCATGGTTGTTGAACCTTGTTTTGATTTCTTGTACTAAAACCCTTATGAAACTATGTTCTTGCTAAAATTGCGTTCTTCATGTTTTATCCTTTATGCATAGTTTGCTATTTCTCTGCGAGTCTATCTAAATACTTAGCCTAATATTCTAGCCTTAATGCATGCTCATTAGGTGTGTCGAACCTGAATAATTTCTAATCACTATGCTTATGAATATTTGGTTACTTATACCTGTTGCTTATTCCGAGTTTGCTTCCTTGCCTTATTCTGTACTATTATGATAGCCAACTCATGCCCATAATATGTTCTAATTCCTGTTTAGATATTCATGCCTAATTATTATATTTCTGGAGTTCTACTATTAGCTATGACCTGTTCCCATGCTATTTGTAACTCTATTGTGTGCTTTTCTTGACTTGCTCAATCTTGTGTTTTTCAGTATTAGTTAAGACTTTTAGGGTAAATCTCATAATTAGAATTTTTACCTATATATGGCCAACTAGTACAAGGTTTGATGTTTGTCTGTCCTATTGATTTGAAAATTGACATGTCTTCTATTTACTATAAGTTCTGCTGGTATTGTAACTGATATTCATTATGTTCAAGTTTTCTTATCTTCTACTAAGTGATTGCTCGATCATGAACCTGTTCTGTTATGTTATTTTCACTAGGCCTTCATGTTAAAACTTTCATGTGAAGTATATGCTTTACTTGTTCTTGTCTATGACTCTATTAGATTTCTATGTTTAAATCTTGTGTCTAAAGCTCTTTTAGGCTAATTCTAAATCAGTTTACTCTTGAAACTTTTTTGGAATAGTTCGCTATCCTATGATGGTCAATCCTGTCACTTTAGCTTTGTTTTTGAGAATACAAGCATGAACCTGCCTTGTAAACTTGTCAGTATTTCATGTGATCTTGTCTATGTACTTTGGTTAGAACTGTTGATTAGTTATAGCTTTAGGAGATAAGTGTGAAAAGTTTAATTAATTCCACGAGTGGTCTGTCACCTGTATGGTTAAGTTTGGCATCCATTTGCCTAAGTTATTCGTTGGGCCTGGCGTTGGGCTATATGTGTTGTTGGACCTGGGCATTGGATTCAGGAAGATTCTAATGTCCTTATGAGCCTAAGATTTGGGTCTGTTAGTTGGTGAGGCTGCTGAAGGCCCTGAAATTTATGGGGTTATTTTATTGCGGGCTTGTACTTGTTTCAGTCTGTATTTTGTCATCTTTGAGTTTGTATTACTCCATTTTGGTCCTGTAACTTGTAATAACGAATAACTGGGGTGTTAGTGAAATTGGGGAATGGGTATGCTTTGTTCTTGCATAAAGGGTAGAGAACATGCCTATAGGGTCTACATGCTTTATTTGTTATCTTGTTTAACTTGCTCTACTTCTGCACGCTAGTAGAAATCATGTCTCTAGGAATTGCACACACGTCACCTAATTTTTCTAATACATGTACACTATCTCAAACATGCTATTAATCTCCATACTTGTTATTACTGTGTGTTTAGACAACATGCCTATAGGACGTATGTTATATGCTTTTCCTAACCTAGATATCATGCCTATAGGACTTCAAATAATTAATTGATCAAATTGCTCCTATTACTTTTGGTGCACTGTCCATCTAGGTATCATGACCATAGGACACTAATCTTTTAATCAACTACTTCTGCCATTTTATTACACTTCCACCTAGATAGCATGCCTATAGGAATAAGTATGTTAATAGCAAATTCAAATACAAACTATTAGAAATCTTGCCTATAGGATATTGTTATTCGCCTAGAAAGCATATCTATAGAATCAAACGCTGGAAATTCCCAGTTTTAATAGCTTTTACTGCCCATTGTGCAAAAAACTTAGAAATCATGCCGATTAGATAGTGTCACTCGCCCCGGACGCCTATCTATAAAATCAGTGCTAATAATCCCGAGTCTGCAAACAGTTTACTACCTCTTCGCCTAAGCCACTTAGAACAATAACGATGCATATACGATACTGGAATTCAGAATCACCTAGAAACCATGCTTATAGGATTCTAAGTCTCGATTCTGGAACTATGTACTGCCTAAACTGCCCGCGTGCATTTGTTGCGGAGGCTAACTTGGGCCTTTAATTGTCTTTATGTGGAGTCCTTTCTGTTTTGAATGTCGCTTAGTTTTATCATTTTGAGCAGCCTAGGTGAAGTCTAAAATCATCCAAATAATAGGTCTAACGCCTCCTGGACCGTAGGTCCAGGACGGGTAGTGCACGCATAAGATACAATTTAAAAGTGAATTAGAGCGCCTTTAGGTAACAATTTCAACATAGTAATTGGGTAGCAGGAGATGGTAGTCTGTGCCCGCTAAATAATATGGGCAACCCCTATCTTAATGGAGTTGCGAAGTATTATTTATGTTGCACGGGGTGATCCTTTAGGCTAAAAAACTTAGGACCCCCCCTTTTCTTTATATACTTGTTATTTACACTTAGTCATTTAACATAGACCAATGTAGTTGCATCCTTGTGATCATTAAGATTTGTACCAAATCTCATATGTAGTAAGACTCTTCGACTTCTAAATTTCCCTTTGTTTATTTGATCACCTAGCCTAATCACATAATCCACATAGTGTAAAATTCGGCCGGGACCCGCAGTTGTGGACCTCGAAGAGTGTCTCAAAGCTTCTCTTTGAGGTAATATGAGCCCTTACCCGATCTTTGGTGACACGGATTAGTTAAACAGAGTTATTTCCAAACAGGTGCCCTAACACACCTTAAAAATTATCAGGTGGCGACTCTACTATTTTAATACCTTCATTTAAAAGAGTTGTCACATGTTGAAACCTACTTTCGCAAGAAAACGGGACGCGACAGCATGACGACTCTGCTGGGGATATACTTAGGCTCTTACCGTGGTGAACTTGACTTATGTGGATTACTTTCCTTATTTTTTCTTCATTTGTTTTAAACTGCTATGACATGACATCCCTTCTCTTATTCTTCTTTATTGGCTATGACATGTATGATCGCTCTCCATCTCTTTCGTCTTGTCTAAGACTTCTATCACTCTCCCATCCCTATTTCCCCACCCGCTTCATTACGTTCTCGCACATTTTCATGAGCTAAACTGACCTCTTTATTTTGTCTTTGTTTTCTTTTCTCTTCTTTTCATGTTTGCCTTTACTATGTTATTTACTGCTTTTACGTACTTTTATCATGCAAATACTTGGCAATGTGTTATTATTTCTGCACAAAGCATCCTCCACATAATACTCCACTCATGCCAATTATCAACATAGCGGCGCTTGATGAGTGTTCCCGCTTTCCTGAAATTACCCTTTTAAATCGAAAAGCCTTATTTGCGGCAGACTAGTCAATCAACGGTGCATTCGACGGTCCCGTGCCTTTCCTACTCAAGTTGTCCACTTGGGAGTACTAGTCTAGACCCTTCTAGAAACCCCTCTCCAATTTGAAATGTATATGCATCATGATAAACCTAGTACGGATTGAGACGTCACTGACATAACAACCTACTTAGATACAACCTTGTCCAAAGTCCGACGAGATTTCTACAATCCCAATGGACACTAGCATATTATGTGCATTACTTGGAGAAAATGTGCCAACATGTTGATAATTATTGCGTAAGTGGTCGGATTTGGAGGCGGAAAGGACTAACTCTTATTTGTTTGCAGAAAATGAAGCACGGAATTCCTAGGTTCGGTATGGTCCAGAATATCCCGCCTTTGCTACTTGACTAGTGGAAAGACCTTGCACCTTGTGATAAAAATTATATGAGGAGAATACTTGGTGATCTGCCATCTTTGCTGAACATTCAACCAAATAGGGAATTGATCGAGGCCTCTACCATATTATGGGATGAGAAACGAGCTTTTTTTCTATTTGGCAACATAGAAATGACTCCTCTCCTATAAGAAATAGGGGGTTTCGCCAAGTTACCATGGGATAGTCCAGGATTGCTAGTACCGGAGAATCGCACTCCCCATAATTTTCTAAAAATGTTGGGTTTTAAGAAGAATGATGAATTGCTCTGTCTAAAGAAATCATACATCCCTTTTGAATTGCTTTACGAGCGTTATGGGCATAGAAAGTCATATCGTTTTCATCATGATGAACTAGCCATTACTTCTTTGGGATGGGTGTATCGCCAGGTTTATGTTTTCATTGTCTGCTTCCTGGGGTTGTTGATCTTTCTAATGAAAGGAGGAAGAATTCATACTCGCTTAGCCATGGTCGCCAGGACCTTAATGGATGGTATCGAAGGACAAACTTATACTATCATCCCAATGATATTAGCTAAGATGTACCGTGCTCTAGATCGGTACAAGTATGGGTTTGGACACTTTGAGGGTTGCAATCTATTGCTACAAGTTGGGCTGCTGGAATACTCTCAGAGGGGTGAGTATCATCAACAGCTTGTGCGAAGGACACTAAATGACTACATAGCCAACCATCACCCAAAGAAAATGACGTTTATCCCAGACAGGTTTGCAAAGCTTAGAAATGTTGTAAGTTGAGTGCGTTTCTTCAGCAATCTGACAGACGAGCAAGTGTATTAGATGTTTGAATGGTTTCATAGTAGTGAGTTCATCATCAGATCTAAAGGAACTACTCACTTGGTACTGATCGGGCTACGAGGCATCTACCCGTATGCTCCTATAAGGGTAATGGGACAAGCTGGAAGAAAACAAGTCATACCTCAGGTTTCCAACATGGTCCGGTACAAGGCAGATTTCAAGGGAGATGTCATCCCGTTCAAGTTCAAAGCGCAACTCATATGGAACCAAAAGTGGAAGGAGAAACTATTGAGTCAGACATGTATCACGCCAGTCATATGTACTACTATCTATCATGGCTGGAAGATGACGTAGCTGGGGACGTCAAACCAGGAGTCAATCTGAAGGATATGATCATAGATGAAGTGGCTGAGGCATATGTGAAGTACAAAAGGCTACGCAAAAGGGTGTTCGAGTCTGAAGCTAAACATCTGGAGCAACACAAAGTGAACATGGAGGCGATAAGGGAATGGAAGGAGATTTCCACTAAGTATACGAAAAGATTGGAATACCTGGAACGAGGACTAATGGAGCTAGAATGGAAGATGAGAAAGAGACTTTTGGATTGTCAAGGCATGGACGGCGATGAAGGAGGAAAGCTGGCAAAAGCTTACTTATTGCTAGATATGCGCGATCTGGGAAACATGATTGATAGGGTCAGAATAGCCAAGCATGGAGAAGGTCCTTCAGGGACCAAGTAGATTAGGAGATGATGTTCTTTACTGCTTTCTAGCTTAGATTAAATTTCGTGGTAATAAGGCTAAATGCCATTAGTAACTTTATTATATTATTGTCGGTTTAGTCAAAGATTGTTTTGGCTCATTTTCTCATTAATGAAATGAAGCAAACATTTGCACCAATTTTCTCCAAGTCTATGTGTTGCTTAGGCCTACCTCAGGCACAATGAGGTCCCCAAATTAGGATGCAAATTATTGCATGACTTTGTGAAACATGTTTAAATATTGCGAACACTCTTTTATTTTACCTTACTGACTTGGTTACCTTTTGCTTTTTCTTTCTTCTGATTATTCCCATTCCCAAAGGTTGGTTCGTGCATACTGGCATCATCAGCATACGACACTAGATCCAGAGGTCCTCCACCTCCTCCTCCACCTAGCGACCCGAAAAGCAAAAGCAAGGGCAAAGGGAAAATGGATGATTTAAGTGGTATCCGGAAAGATAATGCTGTTGTGGCGGAAAATATTGAAACTTCAGATGGTAGAAGTACTACGGGGCAGAACGAGTTGGTCTTACATTTGGAGCAGAAAATCCTAGAACTATAGGGCGAGCTTTAGAAGGTTCGAAATCTGGCAAACCTTTCCCTTACTCTTAATGTTCCCGATATCAACCAGCAAAACCCGACTACCCAAAACCAAACACCACCACAAAACATATAAAACCAGAACCCACCACCCATGGCTCCAAATCCTCCCACACCACACCAGGATCATAATCCCGCACCTCCCTAGAACCTTAACCCACCACCAGTGCAAACCCCTCAATAACATCACCATCATCCAACTCAATACCCGTAAACCACTACATATTACATTCCATAAAATGCACCACAACATACTCCCGATCACCAATCTTGACCAATGATCACCTATATACCCAAGTTCCAGGGACTCATCAAAGCAATCCGATATATGTAGAAAACTTACCCCATACCCCACAACAAACCCTATACGTACCCGAACCGACTGAGAAGGACCTGCTCATTAGAAATATGGCGGAGGAACTCAAGAAACTCACAGGGAGAGTCCAGAGTGTGTTGAAGATGGGAAATGCGTTGAAGGTCTGAATTATGAAGATCTATGTATTCAGCTAAATGTGGAACTGCCAGAGGGTTACAAACCTCCAAAGTTTGAAATATTCGAGGGCATTGGTTATCCAAAGGTGCATCTAAGAACATATTGCGACAAGCTTGTATGCGTGGGTAAGAATGAACAAATCCGCATGAAGCTGTTCATGCAAAGCCTTACGTCAGACGCTTTATCTTGGTATATCAGTCAAAACCCAAAGAAGTGGGCTAATTGGGTAAGTATGGCATCGGATTTCATGGACAGATTCAGGTTCAACACGGAAAATGCACCAGACATTTTCTACATTCAAAACCTTAAGAAGAAACTGGCAGAAACCTTCCGTGAGTATGCTACTCGTTGTAGATCAGAGGCCGCAAAGCATAATTATTACATATCCTGATGAACCTATGGTTGTGACATGTAATGAGATAACGTAACATAAGGATAATGATTCGGAACATCTAGAGGATGATGTAATACCTGAGGAAATTGTCAAAGAAGTAGAGAATTTTGAAAACAAACTGAATTGTAATTTGGAGTAAACTGAGGCCGTTAACTTAGGGGATTCTGAAACAGTCAAGGAAACTCGCATAAGCATCCATCTATCATCGACAGAAAAGGAAGAGTATATCAGGTTTCTAAAAGAATATGAGGATATTTTCGCATGGTCCTACGACGATATGACTGGGTTGGGCACATCCATAGTAGCTCACAAGCTACCTACCAATCCCATGTATCCATTGGAAAAACAGAAGCTCAGAAAGTTCAAGCCGGATATGAGTTTGAAGATAAAAGAGGAGGTTACCAAACAAATTAAAGCCAAGGTTCTCCGAATGGTCGAATACCCGACCTGGTTAGCTAACATTGTGCTGGTTCCAAAGAAAGATGGGAAAGTTAGAGTATGCGTCCATTACCGAGATATGAACAGAGCAAGTCCTAAGGATGATTTCCCGCTGCCTAACATACACATACTGATTGACAACTGCGCCAAGAATGAATTCCAATCCTTTGTAAATTGCTTTGCAGGATACCATCAGATTTCGATGGATGAAGAGGATGCTGAAAAGACCGCCTTTATCATTCCATGGGGAATATATTGTTACAAAATGATGCCGTTTGATTTGAAGAACGTTGGGGCCACCTACATGAGGGCCATGACGACTATCTTCTACGGTATGATACACAAGGAAATAGAGGTGTACGTGGATGATGTTATCATCAAATCTAAAAGGAGTTCAGATCATATAGCAGACCCAAAGAAATTTTTTGATCGGCTTCGAAAATACAACTTGAAGTTGCACCCTGAAAAATGTCCTTCGATGTCCCTACTAGAAAATATTTAGGTTTCATCGTCAGCCGCCGAGGCATTGAGCTAGACCCATCAAAAATCAAAGCTATCCAGGACTTGCCACTGCCAAAGGATAAGAAATATGTGATGAGTTTTCTAGGGTGCCTCAATTATATTAGCCATTTTATAGCACAATCAACGGTGATATGTGAGCCAATCTTCAAAATGCTGGGGAAAGATGCTGCAACAAGCTGGACTAAAGAATGACAAAAAGCCTTCAACAAAATCGAGGAGTATTTATCTAAACCATCCGTGTTGGTCCCACCAGAACCAAGAAGACCTCTGCTGTTTTATCTGTCTGTGTTGGATGGGGCCTTTGGTTGCGTTCTAGGACAACATGATGAAACTAGGAGGAAGAAGCAGGCGATATATTATCTGAGCAAGAAGTTCACGCCTTACGAAGCCAGGTACTCTTTGTTGGAACGCACCTGCTGTGCTTTGACATGGATAGCCCAGAAGTTGAGACACTACATATCTCATATCGAGGATGGATCCGCTAAAATATATCTTTTAGAAGCCCATGCCTACGGGTAAGTTAGAAAAGTGGCAGATATTGCTGAGTGAGTTCGACATCATCTCTATAACTCAGAAGGAAGTCAAAGAAAAAACCTTTGGCTGATCATTTGGCCAAAAATCCCATAGACGGAGAATACGAACCATTGAAGACGTATTTCCCCGATGAAGAGGTATCATTTGTAGGAGAGAATATTACCGAAGCATACGACGGTTGGAGAAAATTCTTCGACAGAGCAACAAACTTCAAGGGAGTAGGTATCATAGCCGTNCAGCATTGGCTGATCATTTGGCAGAAAATCTCGTAGACGGAGAATACTAACCACTGAAGACATATTTTATTGACGAATAGGTATCATTTCTGGGAGAAGATATTGCCGAAGCATACGACGGTTGGAGGATGTTCTTCGACGGAGCAATAAAATTCAAGGGAGTGGGCATCAGAGCTGTCTTAGTATCAGAAACCAGTCAACATTACTCGGTATCCGCAAAACTCAAGTTCTCGTGCACCAACAATACGGAAGAATACGAGGCTTGCATCTTGGGACTCAGGTTAGCCGTCGACATGAACATTCAGGAGTTGTTGGTAATCGGAGACTCATATCTATTGGTGCACTAGATTCTAAGAAAATTGGCTACAAAGAATACCAAAATATTGCCATACTTGCATTGTGTACAAGAGCTGATCAAGAGGTTCACGAAAATAGAATTCAAGCATGTTCCAAAGATTTAGAATGAATTTACAGATGCATTAGCCACTTGTCTTCCATGATACAACATCCAGACAAGAATTTCATCGATGCTATCCCAATAGGAATTCATAAGCATCCGACTTATTGTGCTCATGTTGAAGAAGCGTTTGACGGAAATCTGTAGTTCAACGACATCAAGGAGTACTTGGAAAAGGGAGAATATCCAGAAAATGCTACACACACTCAGAAGCGCACGCTCCGAATATTGGCCAATAATTTCTTTTAAAGCGTAGGAATACTGTATAGAAGGAATCCTGATTTGGGATTACTGCGATATGTCGATGCCAAGGAGGCATCTAGATTGCTTGAAGAAATACATGCTGGAACTTGAGGACCTCACATGAACGATTTCGTTTTGGCCAAGAAGATATTAAGAGCAGGGTATTTCTGGATGACTATGAAAACAGACTTCATAAAATATGATCAAAAGTGTCACCAATGCCAGATACATGCTAATATGATACGAGTGCCGCCCAACGAACTCAATGCAACACGTTCACCCTGGCCTTTCTCTACTTGGGGNGGATGGATCCGCTAAGATACATCTTTCAGAAGCCCATGCCTACGGGTAAGTTTAGCAAAGTGGCAGATATTGCTGAGTGAGTTCGACATCATCTATGTAACTCAGAAGGCAGTCAAAGGGCCAGCATTGGCTGATCATTTGGCAGAAAATCTCGTAGACGGAGAATACTAACCACTGAAGACATATTTTATTGATGAATAGGTATCATTTCTGGGAGAAGATATTGCCGAAGCATACGACGGTTGGAGGATGTTCTTCGACGGAGCAATAAAATTCAAGGGAGTGGGCATCAGAGCTGTCTTAGTATCAGAAACCAGTCAACATTACTCGGTATCCGCAAAACTCAAGTTCTCGTGCACCAACAATACGGAAGAATACGAGGCTTGCATCTTGGGACTCAGGTTAGCCGTCGACATGAACATTCAGGAGTTGTTGGTAATCGGAGACTCATATCTATTTGTGCACTAGATTCTAAGAAAATTGGCTACAAAGAATACCAAAATATTGCCATACTTGCATTGTGTACAAGAGCTGATCAAGAGGTTCACGAAAATAGAATTCAAGCATGTTCCAAAGATTTAGAATGAATTTACAGATGCATTAGCCACTTGTCTTCCATGATACAACATCCAGACAAGAATTTCATCGATGCTATCCCAATAGGAATTCATAAGCATCCGACTTATTGTGCTCATGTTGAAGAAGCGTTTGACGGAAATCTGTAGTTCAACGACATCAAGGAGTACTTGGAAAAGGGAGAATATCCAGAAAATGCTACACACACTCAGAAGCGCACGCTCCGAATATTGGCCAATAATTTCTTTTAAAGCGTAGGAATACTGTATAGAAGGACTCCTGATTTGGGATTACTGCGATATGTCGATGCCAAGGAGGCATCTAGATTGCTTGAAGAAATACATGCTGGAACTTGAGGACCTCACATGAACGATTTCGTTTTGGCCAAGAAGATATTAAGAGCAGGGTATTTCTGGATGACTATGAAAACAGACTTCATAAAATATGATCAAAAGTGTCACCAATGCCAGATACATGCTAATATGATACGAGTGCCGCCCAACGAACTCAATGCAACACGTTCACCCTGGCCTTTCTCTACTTGGGGAATGGATGTCATCGGACCAATCGAACCCGCTGCTTCAAACGGACATAGGTTCATTTTGGTGGCTATAGACTACTTCACATAATGGGTTGAAGCCGCGTCCTATAAGGCTGTGATTAAAACTGTCATAGCAGATTTTATCCATGATTACATTGTTTATCGATTTGGAGTACCTGAGTCAATCATCACTGACAATGCTGCCAATATCAACAGTGATCTGATGAAAGCCATGTATGAAACATTCAAGATCAAGCATCAGAATTCCATATCATACATGCTCGGGTGGACAACTACAAATAATGGCACGAAAAGCTACCATTTGCTTTACTCGGGTATCGAATCACAGTTCGTACATCAATTGCGGTAACTTCCTATCTACTGGTTTACAGTTATTCCTGCCGAAGTGGAGATCCATTCCTTAAGAATCATACAAGAAGCCGAGCTCAGCGATGCAGAATGGGTACGAAACCGATATGAACAACTAGCTCTCATTAATGGTAAAAGAATAAAGGCCGTGTGTCACGATCAACTCTACCAGAACAAAATGGCAAGAGCTTTCAACAAAAAGGTTAGGTCAAGGCAATTCACACCGGGTCAACTGGTACTGAAATGGATCTTCCCACATCAGGATGAAGTAAAGGGAAAATTCTCACCCAACTAGCAAGGACCTTACATGATTCATCGAGTACGACAGGAGGAGCACTTATACTTGCAGAGATGGATGGAGAGATATGGCCAAAACCTATCAATTCAGAAGCAGTCAAGAGATATTATGTTTAAGATTATGTTTGAGCTTTCTATTTGATGTAACCTGAACTACGCTTGATTTGATTCCCGTTAAAGAGGGGATACGTGGGAAACCCTGTGGGTTCGGTCACATTATAATAAAATCTTCATTACACCCTATGGTCAGATTCTGGGGCAAGATCTCGAGCTCGCCCAATCTTATAATCTTTAGAATCGCCAAGGAATGTATCGCTAGAAGTATGCATTTAAACTGGGGAAGAATAAAAATTCTGAGTTAAGGAGGTTGCAATGTCTCAAAAGCGTGTCACAATAGGCAATTCGTAAAAATTGTTTACTCTCAGGAATTATCACATATTTCAAACAACTACAAATGATTTCTCGCTGCCTAACATACACATACTGATTGACAACTGCGCCAAGAATGAATTCCAATCCTTTGTAAATTGCTTTGCAGGATACCATCAGATTTCGATGGATGAAGAGGATGCTGAAAAGACCGCCTTTATCATGCCATGGGGAATATATTGTTACAAAATGATGCCGTTTGATTTGAAGAATGTTGGGGCCACCTACATTAGGGCCATGACGATTATCTTCTACGGTATGATATACAAGGAAATAGAGGTGTATGTGGATGATGTTATCATCAAATCTAAAAGGAGTTCAGATCATATAGAAGACCTAAAGAAATTTTTTGATCGGCTTCGAAAATACAACTTGAAGTTGAACCCTAAAAAATGTTCGTTCGATGTCCCTACAAGAAAATTTTTAGGTTTCATCGTCAGTCGCCGAGGCATTGAGCTAGACCCATCAAAAATCAAAGCTATCCAAGACTTGCCACTGCCAAAGGATAAGAAATATGTGATGAGTTTTCTAGGGTGCCTCAATTATATTAGCCGTTTTATAGCACAATCAACGGTGATATGTGAGCCAATCTTCAAAATGCTGAGGAAAGATGCTACAACAAGCTGGACTAAAGAATGCCAAAAAGCCTTCAACAAAATCGAGGAGTATTTATCTAAACCATCCGTGTTGGTCCCACCAGAACCAGGAAGACCTCTGCTGTTTTATCTGTCTGTGTTGGATGGGGCCTTTAGTTGCGTTCTAGGACAACATGATGAAACTGGGAGGAAGAAGCAGGCGATATATTATCTGAGCAAGAAGTTCACGCCTTACGAAGCCAGGTACTCTTTGTTGGAACGCACCTGCTGTGCTTTGACATGGATAGCCCAGAAGTTGAGACATTATTTGTGTTTGTACACTACATATCTCATATCAAGGATGGATCCGCTAAGATACATCTTTCAGAAGCCCATGCCTACGGGTAAGTTTAGCAAAGTGGCAGATATTGCTGAGTGAGTTCGACATCATCTATGTAACTCAGAAGGCAGTCAAAGGGCCAGCATTGGCTGATCATTTGGCAGAAAATCTCGTAGACGGAGAATACTAACCACTGAAGACATATTTTATTGATGAATAGGTATCATTTCTGGGAGAAGATATTGCCGAAGCATACGACGGTTGGAGGATGTTCTTCGACGGAGCAATAAAATTCAAGGGAGTGGGCATCAGAGCTGTCTTAGTATCAGAAACCGGTCAACATTACTCGGTATCCGCAAAACTCAAGTTCTCGTGCACCAACAATATGGCAGAATACGAGGCTTGCATCTTGGGACTCAGGTTAGCCGTCGACATGAACATTCAGGAGTTGTTGGTAATCGGAGACTCATATCTATTTGTGCACTAGATTCTAAGAAAATTGGCTACAAAGAATACCAAAATATTGCCATACTTGCATTGTGTACAAGAGCTGATCAAGAGGTTCACGAAAATAGAATTCAAGCATGTTCCAAAGATTTAGAATGAATTTACAGATGCATTAGCCACTTGTCTTCCATGATACAACATCCAGACAAGAATTTCATCGATGCTATCCCAATAGGAATTCATAAGCATCCGACTTATTGTGCTCATGTTGAAGAAGCGTTTGACGGAAATCTGTAGTTCAACGACATCAAGGAGTACTTGGAAAAGGGAGAATATCCAGAAAATGCTACACACACTCAGAAGCGCACGCTCCGAATATTGGCCAATAATTTCTTTTAAAGCGTAGGAATACTGTATAGAAGGAATCCTGATTTGGGATTACTGCGATATGTCGATGCCAAGGAGGCATCTAGATTGCTTGAAGAAATACATGCTGGAACTTGAGGACCTCACATGAACGATTTCGTTTTGGCCAAGAAGATATTAAGAGCAGGGTATTTCTGGATGACTATGAAAACAGACTTCATAAAATATGATCAAAAGTGTCACCAATGCCAGATACATGCTAATATGATACGAGTGCCGCCCAACGAACTCAATGCAACACGTTCACCCTGGCCTTTCTCTACTTGGGGCATGGATGTCATCTGACCAATCGAACTCGCTGCTTCAAACGGACATAGGTTCATTTTGGTGGATATAGACTACTTCACATAATGGGTTGAAGCCGCGTCCTATAAGGCTGTGATTAAAACTGTCATAGCAGATTTTATCCGTGATTACATTGTTTATCGATTTGGAGTACCTGAGTCAATCATCACTGACAATGCTGCCAATATCAACAGTGATCTGATGAAAGCCATGTATGAAACATTCAAGATCAAGCATCAGAATTCCATATCATACATGCTCGGGTGGACAACTACAAATAATGGCACGAAAAGCTACCATTTGCTTTACTCGGGTATCGAATCACAGTTCGTACATCAATTGCGGTAACTTCCTATCTACTGGTTTACAGTTATTCCTGCCGAAGTGGAGATCCATTCCTTAAGAATCATACAAGAAGCCGAGCTCAGCGACGCTGAATGGGTACGAAACCGATATGAACAACTAGCTCTCATTAATGGTAAAAGAATAAAGGCAGTGTGTCACGATCAACTCTACCAGAACAAAATGGCAAGAGCTTTCAACAAAAAGGTTAGGTCAAGGCAATTCACACCGGGTCAACTGGTACTGAAATGGATCTTCCCATATCAGGACGAAGTAAAGGGAAAATGCTCACCCAACTAGCAAGGACCTTACACGATTCACTGAGTATGACAGGAGGAGTACTTATACTTGCAGAGATGGATGGAGAGATATGGCCAAAACCTATCAATTCAGAAGCAGTCAAGAGATATTATGTTTAAGATTATGTTTGAACTTTCTATTTGATGTAACCTGAACTACGCTTGATTTGATTCCCGTTGAAGAGGGGATACGTGGGCAGCCCTGTAGGTTCGGTCACATTATAATAAAATCTTCATTACACCCTATGGTCAGATTCTGGGGCAAGATCTCGAGCTCGCCCAATCTTATAATCTTTAGAATCGCGAAGGAATGTATCGCCAGAAGTATGCATTTAAACTGGGGAAGAATCAAAATTCTGAGTTAAGGAGGTTGCAATGTCTCAAAAGTGTGTCACAGTAGCCAATTCGTCAAAATTGTTTACTCTCAGGAATTATCACATATTTCAAACAACTACAAATGATTTATCACAAATACATGTTTTTTGAAAATTTTATTTTTCTATAATAGACCTCAAGACCAGAGCAAAGGCAAAGCAAGGAATCAAGAGCACGAACCAACCTTCCCCCCTCCAAATTCACGATTTTTCATTGGATGCAGGCATGATGGGTGTAACAAAAACATCCGTAAATATATACATACAACAAGATCGCTATCTTCACATCGACAAAAGTCGCCAAACGCAAATGCATCAAGCTAAGAAATACTTTGCCCTCTCGCATTCAATCATTGCTCTTCTTGCATAGGGCTAAGCACTGCCCTCATCACTGCATAAGGCTAAATACTGCCTTTCTTGCATGAGACTAAACACTGTCTCCATTCTTTGCATGAGACTAAGCACTGTCTCCATTATTGCATAAGGTGTAGCATTGCCTTTTCTTGCATGAGACCAAACACTATCTCCATTCTTTGCATGAGACTAAGAATTGTCTCCATTATTGCATAAGGCTAAGCATTGCCTTTCCTTGCATGAGACTAAACACTGTCTCCATTCTTTGTATGAGACTAAGCACTGTCTCCATTATTGCATAAGGCTAAGCATTGCCTTTCCTTGTATGAGACTAAACACTGTCTCCATTCTTTGTATGAGACTAAGCACTGCCTCCATTATTACATAAGACTAAGCATTGCCTTTCCTTGCATGAGACTGAGCACGGTCTTCATTATTGTATAAGGCTAAGTACTGCCTTTCTTTGGATGATACTAAGCACTATCTCCATTCCTTGCACAAGGCTAAGCACTGCCTCCATTATTACATAAGGCTAAACACTGCCTTCCTCTCATGAGACTAAGCACTGTCTCTCTTTCTCTCACGAGGCTAAGCACTGCCTCCATTATTGCATAAGGCTAAGCATCTCCTTCCCTTACATGAAACTAAACTCTATCTCCGCTACACTGCATAAGATTAAGCATTATCTCCTTTCTTTGCAATGGGCTAAGCGTTTCCCTCATCTCATATAAGACTAAGCCTTGTCTTGTCTCGTTTTAGCGAATGACTAAGCATCACCTGTGTCCTTTATCAAGCGATCGATATTACGACATACTTACATTCATGGGATGAAAGACCGCCACATTGTCCGAAGGCGTCATCGTCTAAAGGCACCATCCTCATAGCCTGAAGACACCATGCCATGGCCTGAGAATTTATCGAAATTGCACATTATTATTCAAAGGCGTGATAGTCCAGAGGCACCATCTTCATGGCCTGAGGACATCATTTCATGGCTTGCGAATCCCTTATCAAACGCTTCATAGCCTAGGACGTCATAGTCTAAGGACATCATCATCATCGTCCAAAGACAACTCTCATGGTCCGAAGGGAATTTGCATCATGTTTAAATTTTTGCAATAACCTATATATATTCGCATGCATCACGTTTTATGTTTTGCAGGTAACTCGGGTGGTAACCGTTCTATAAATAAGAACAATTTTCGCTCCGATTTCCGTTCACAACGTTCACATCCTTCGATCACCTAAAACGTAACCGATACTCAGTAATTGATTACCTTTTGTTGTATAACCGTTCAAATATCTGCCTTGTACATCCGTAACGTTCAATTTGCATTCATAACCCAACCCGAAATTATCCGTTGCTCACGACACTATCCTACTCAAAAGATCCTTTTTCGAAACACACGACCAATCTTATAACAATTTCATTGGTTTTGTTCGCCGTCGAATCCAGAACTACACATGGCCTAATTCCCGTAACACCAGGGATATGTAGGCAACTCAAGAACCAGGGTTCGACCCCACTTTGTTTCAAAACACATCATTCCTCACTCACTTTGGACAAAATTGGTCATCATTTTCTTTACCCGACAACTCTTTCATCATTCGCGGGTAAAGAGGGGCAGCTGTTGATACCCAATTTTACCCTCATATTTTTCAATTAATATATATACTTTCAGAACATCATTTTTGCATCATTACTCAATTTACAAGAGTCATACAAGTATTTTCTATAATCTTCCATAATTCTTAAAGCTTTAAAATTGATTTTGTTTTTGAATTTAAATTACTTGAATATATATTAACCCCCTCCCCCCCCCCCCCCCCCCCCTTTTTTTGTTTCTTTCCAAAAATGCATAATAGAGGCAGCTAGTTCAGCTGCATCTTAAGCACAAACTTAAATACTTAATCTGTAGTCTTGGTCTTGCCATTTCAATAGGTTGAATTCTTGTAATGTACCTCACATCTTTGTTCTTTTAAAATAAAATAACAACGAACATTCTTCCACAATTTAAAGTTCAAAAACAATATGAAAAATAACTTAAATAAATAGCAAGGTAAGTTCAAAATAACAGAGATGAAACATTCAACTGCGGAAGTGTCCAAAATAAGCTGAATATTCTTTTAGCCTTTCTGTCCACCACCCAAGATACTGCAACACAAGCATCTTGATAGGTACCATCAGCAAATTCGAAGATAAAATGCCATCTTGGTTTACTAGCGCCAATCAGGTTTCCCAATTGATCGTTTTCCTGAGAAGAGATGTTTTGGTTTCAGAGTAGGAATAACTCTATCAGCCTCTCCCCGCCGAGCATCCTTGTTCCTCTTCTTAGAGAACCCTTAGCCATCTTTATAGCCATCTTTTTCTGGGATTTGTCCTTTAAGCCCTCCCCTGGAACAAATTCATCTGGAGGTCGTGACCTTGACCTTTATCTTGTCGTAATGGAAAGTGACCTCAATCTTTGCTTCTTGTTGGGAGTAATCTCGTCGACATCCATTGCATCCTTATCAATGTCATCTCCATGTTCAACTGATATCTCTCACTTACGACCCCTTGATTTACTATAGGCTCGATTGATTGATAGAGTTGGATCCAGCCCCAAAGTAGATAACTGCCTTCCCATTATTTTTGAAGTGAAGTCCTTGTCTTTGTCAAACTTTCTTGGTACATTGGGTCGGCTTTCTGCAGTGTTTTTCTTAATTCTATGTTGTTGAATGAGCAAACTCTTCTGTTTTCGGATTTCAGCTAATGCTGCTTGTTCTTCGGGGGTCAGCTCAACACTGTCCATCTCAAAATCATCATCTCCTTCTTCATCGCGACGAAGACCTTCTTCTCTCTCCAATTCTTCAAGCCTTTGTAAGATATAAGGGTCAATATTAAATTATTTTGTGATGATTTAATCACCCAAATTTATTATTTACAATCACATATATGCTTTACAATATTTTATTTCATTTTATATAATTTCCTATGCATTTTTGTGCTATTTTCACATTTTTGCGATAGTAGCCTATATTTTACAATTAATTGCATTTTATTATTTTATTCAAAATCAAAATAACTTTTATATGTTTACAACCTTCAGCTATTATTTTAAAATGCTTATTTTCTCAAATAATATTTTTTACACTTATTTAGATATTTTTATTAATTTTATTTTCCTTAATTCCTTTATTTTATAAAGCTGGCCCAAACCAGGCTATTTTTCGGATTAATTGGCAGCCCAGACACCCCACCTTAGCCCAATAACGCCCCAACCCAAACCAAACAACCCGCTTTTAAATAACTCGGTCGTGACCCGTTTAAACAACCCGCCCCATTCCCTTTCGATCCTGGCCGTTGATCTCAAATGATCCACGACCCATAATAATTCCCTACCTTTCCTTATACCCCCCTTAACCTAAACCCTAGGGACATTCCCACCTAAACAACCGCCTATGAAACCTCTCTATTCCACTCATCTATGAGAAACCCTAGCCGCCATACCCTCAAATCCTCTTTGAATCCGACCCCAAAATGGAACCAATCCATGATTCCCTTACCTTATACGTTCTGTCATCTTGTTACTTACACGATTTTGGCATCTCCGAGTACTCGCCTATTCTTGGAAAGTACCAGGCCCTGAGTTATGAACAATCATCCTCAATCTTTGAGACTTAGATGATATTTCGTCTATATACACTCACTACCAGATTATATGGGTCCGATTTACCAAGATCCTCGGCTAATCTTTGATTTCCGTCGAACTAGGGTTTGAAATTTCAATTTGTTCCTTTACTGGTTCTATTATAGATTGCATGTGATTTTATTTCCTTATTTGTATTTAATTAATTATTTTCCATGTTTGCTTGCTCGATTTCTACCACTATATAACCCCTCCCCAATTTCCTTTTTGGACAGTCTTTAATCACCTTAAGAACTATTCTCTCACTCTTATTTATTCTGTACTATTATGAAATTGAGCTCTCGACCGGCTGAAAGCCAAGGCCACCGGATTTTGTTTACCTTCCTCCAGTGCAAGCACTGCTCGGAGTCCATTTCGAGGCTCCTGTGAATTCTGAAGCACTGGGGAGTTGAGGTTTTACTAGCCTTCAATAATCATAGCTATTTCTAAGATTTTCGAGTTCTTCATCCTTTGTTTAGTTTGTTTGCAACTGGTTAGTTCCCTATACGCTCGCACTTCTATTTCTTTTTGTTTGTGTTTGTATTATATGCATTAGTGCTATTTGGATCTCCCTGAGTTGATTTCAATATTATGCCCCTTCGTATACAATTCTACTTGTTTTAGTACTATTCTGTAGTTCCCCTAGCTTCTATTCTATGCGAGTTATGATTTTAACTCACATGTGGATAGCTAAGTTGATTCATGATGCCTGCCCGATTCGTAATTGAAACCTGATTAATGGTTGTTGAACCTTGTGTTGATTTCTTGTACCAAAGCCCTTATGAAACTATGTTCTTGCTCAAATTTCTTTCTTCATGTTGAATCCTTTATGCATAATTTGCTATTTCTCTACTAGTCTATCTAAATACTTAGCGTAATATACTAGCCTTAATGCATGCTCATTAGGTGTGTCCAACCTGAATAATTTCTAATCATTATGTTTATGAATATTTGGTTACTTATACCTGTTGCTTATTCTGAGTTTGGTTCCTTGCCTTGTTCTATACTATTATGATAGCCAACTCATGCCCAGAATGTGTTCTAATTCCTGTAGAGATATTCATGCCCATCCTTTGTCTTTCTAGAGTTCTGCTATTACCTATGACCTGTTTCCATGTAATTTGTAACTCTTGTGTTCTTTTCTTGACTTGCTTAATCCTGTGTTTTTCAGTATTGGTTAAGACTTTTAGAGTAAATCTCATAATTAGCATTTTCGCCTATATGTGGCCAACTAGTACAAGGTTTGATGCTTGTCTGTCCTATTGATTTGAAAATTGACATGTCTTTTGTTTGCTATATGTTCTGCTGGTATTGTAACTGATATTCAGCACGTTCAAGTTTTCTTATCTTCTACTAAGTGATTGCTCAATCATGAACCTGTTCTGTTATGTTGTTTTCACTAGGCCTTCATGTTACAACTTTCATGTGAAGGCTATGCTCTACTTGTTCCTGTCTATGACTATTAGATTCCCATGTTTAAATCTTGTGTCTAAAGCTCTTTTAGGCTAATTCTAAATTAGTTTACTCTTGAAACTCTTTTGGAATAGTTCACTATCCTATGATGGTTAATCCTATCACTTTAGCTTTGTTTCTGAGAATACAAGCATGAACCTACCTTGTAAACTTGTTAGTATTTCATGTGATATTGTCTATGTGCTTTGGTTAGAACTGTTGATTAGTTATAGCTTTAGGAGTTAAGTGTGAAAAGTTGTTTAATTAATTCCATGAGTGGTCTGTCACCTATATGGTTAAGTTTGGCATCCATTTGGCTAAGTAAGTTATTCGTTGGGCCTGGCATCGGGCCATATGTGTTGTTGGACCTGGGCATTTTATTTAGGATGATTCTACTGTCCTTATGAGCCTGAGATTTGGTTCTGTTGGTTGGTGAGGCTGCTGAAGGCCCAGAAATTCACGGGGTTATTTTATAGCGGGCATGTACTTATTTCAATCTGTATTTTGTCATCTTTGAGTTTGTATTACTCCATTTTGGCCCTGTAACTTGTAATAACAAATAATTGGGGTGTTAGTGAAATTGGGGAATGGGTCTGCTTTGTTCTTGCATAAAGGGTAGAGAACATGCCTATAGGGTCTACGTACTTTATTTGTTATCTTGTTTAACTTGATCTACTTCTGCATGCTAGTAGAAATCATGTCTCTAGGAATTGTACACACCTCACCTAATTTGTCTAATACTCGCACACTATCTCTAACATGCTATTAATCGCCATACTTGTTATTACTGTGTGTTTAGACAGCATGCCTATAGGACGTATATTATATGCTTTTCCTAACCTAGATATCATGTCTATAGGACTTCAAATAATTAATTAATCAAATTGCTTCTATTACTTTTGGTGCACTGTCCATCTAGGTATCATGCCCATAGGACACTAATCTCTTAATCAACTGCTTCTGCTGTTTTATTACACTTCTACCTAGATAGCATGCCTATAGGAATAAGTATGTTAACAGCGACTTCAAATACAAGCTTTTAGAAATCTTGTTTATAGAATACTGTTATTCGCCTAGAAAGCATGTCTATAGAATCAAACTCTAGAAATTCCCAGTTTTAATAGCTTTCACTTCCCATTGTGCAAACAACTTTGAAATCATGCCTATAGGACAGTGTCACTCGCCCCGGACGCCTATCTATAAAATCAGTGCTTATAATCCTGAGTTTGCAAACAGTTTTGCCTCCTCGCCTAAGCCACTTAGAACAATAACAATGCATATAGGTTACTGGAATTCAAAATCACCTAGAAACTATGTTTATATGACTCTAAGTCTCGATTCTGGAACTATGTACTGCCTAAACTGCACGTGAACATTTGTTGCGAAGGCTAACTTGGACCTTTAATTGTCTTTATGCAGAGTCCTATCTGTTTTGAATGTCACCTAGTTTTATCATTTTGAGCAGCCTAGGTGAAGTCTAAAACCATCCAAATAATAGGTTCAATGCCACATGGACCGTAGGTACGGGACGTGTAGTGCACGCATAGGATACGATTTAGAATTGTATTAGAGCGCCTTTAGGTAACAACTTTAACATAGTAATTGGGTAGCAGGAGATGATAGTCTGTGCCCGCTAAATAATATGAGCAACCCCTACCTTAAGGGAGTTGCAAAATATTATTTATGTTGCACGGGGTGATCCTTTAGGCTAAAAAACTTAGGACCGCCCCTTTTCTTTATATACTTGTTATTTACACTTAGTCATTTAACATAGACCAATGTAGTTGCATCCTTGTGATCATTAAGATTTGTACCAATTCTCATGTGTTATACTAAGACTCTTCGACTTCTAAATTTTCCTTTGTTTATTTGATCACCTAGCCTAATCACGTAATCCACATAGTTTAAAATTTGGCTGGGACCCACAATTGTGGACCTCGAAGAGTGCCTAACACCTTCTTTTTGAGGTAATTTAAGCCCTTACCCAATCTTTGGTGACACAGAGTAGTCAAACAGAGTTATTCCCAAACATGTGCCCTAGAGCACCTTAAAAATCATTAGGTGGCGACTCTACTCTTTTAATACCTTCATTTAAAAGAGTTGTCACACGTCGAAGCCCGCTTTCGTAAGAAAACGGGGTGCGACACCTAATTTATAAGAATTTAAGGTGGAATTTGGGGGTTTTTAGACTATGATATTGGAGAGTGATATTTGAGGGTCGATTTGAGGTTAGAATGGGATGAAACACATATATTTAGACTCGTATCGAAATGGGTGTTCAGAATTTATGAGTTTGGTCGAATTCAGAAGTGCAGGCCTAGGGTTGACTTTCTGAGTTTGGTTAAAGATCTTAGATTTATCAATTGGAATCAGTTCTTATCACTTTTACTGATTATATTAAGTTAATTTGGCTAGATTCGGGTCATATGGAGGTTGATTCACGCGGGAAGGGCTTCTTAGAGTACTGATTTGGTTTGCTTGAGGTAAGTATCCTGCCTAAGATTGGTTGATGCACTAGTTGCCTGAGTTATTTGTGATAGCTACATGCTACGGTGGCACATATGTGTGGGTTTGAGCCTATGTGCGAGCACCGAGGTATTTATCCATGCTCGGGGTAGTGCTTAGGCAATGATATGCCTTGAATTGATTGCTAAGCTTTATGCTGTGATGTTTCTCATATTTGTAACTCTTTTGTGAGCTATCTGATCCATGTTTGAGGTTACATAGAGGTTAATCTCCTAATTGAACTTGATAATTGCTATTTCGATGATGAAATTGCCGATTTGAGCTATGATAGCACACTTTGTACATGCATATACTTTGTCATGTCACTTATACCATTCCAGGAGTATGAAATCTAATATTCATTGATCATATACATGTATTATTGTATATTTGCTTTTTGTATGATGTGGTTTGGACTGGTAGCACGTGACCATGCCGTGTGGATTGTGTGTTGTGCCTGTGACCACACCGGGTGAATTGTGATATTGTGCCTGCGACCATGCTGGGCAAATTATGATATTAAGCCTGTGATCACGCCAGGTGGATTATGATTATTGTACGTGACTATGCCGTGCAACGTGTGGATATGTATCCATCCCTATAGGGTCACCCTCTCATGTTTCTTCTTGATGGTGTACGTGCGGATTGAGGAAAACTAATCAGTAGTTTGGTTTGAGTAGTGAGATTCTAAGGAAAGTACGGCCAGTGTTTGTTTTGGTTGTTTCAGTTTATCTTTACTTTCAATTTCCTTGGTTATTTACCGGATTTACTTGCATATCATCTTTATATGTGGATCAATGACTGAGTAGAGTATTTAAGTAATTGTGTACACCAAGATGGTTCTTTCTATGTTTTATGACTTGATTATATTATTGTTCTGCACTTGTTAAATTCATTAACTGTACAGGTGATTAGAAGGTATAATTTATAATTCTTGCTTCTTTTACCTCGCCGAGGTTAGTTATGATACTTGCTGAATACATGGGGCCAGTTGTAGTCGTACTACTCTCTGTACTTAATTGTGCAGATCCAGGTGTTAGACCGAGCCACCAGTAGTGGAGTTTTGCTTGTTGAGTTATCCGAGAGACGAGGTAGAGCTACATCTCGATCGCATCCTTGACGTCTCTTTCCATTTTACTATTATCTTTATTTCAGACATTATTGTTATTAAGTTTTACAGACTTGTATTTCCATTTTAGAGCTCATGACTCTCTATTTACCAGTTCTGGGGGATTTGTTATGTATTGACGCTATTATTTATGTTAATTCGCCTTACACTTGCACCAGTTCAGTTAATTAAGTATTTATATCTTATTCTTGTTATCATGTAGGAAGAATAAACAATCAAAGATAGATTTGGAACATAAAATTAATATCTTCTTGATTATGTAAAACACCACTTATTTTAGACTAAAATGAAAAGGTAGAAACATCAAACAATATAGATCGGAAGTAGAATTATTAGTATCATAGACGGAGCCAGATTTTGAGAGGTAGGACCTTCAAGATAAAGTTGTATAGGACTTGACAGATGCATAAAAGAATTCAAACAAATCAGCTTAGGACATGATCAGAAATAAAAAGGCCAAAGATCTATTCTTGAGTAAAGTTTGGAACCCCAATATCTCGTTCAAGGTTATTCACACTTCCATTTGATGAATTACTCTCCAAGTTTAGGAGACACATGATGACCACTGTAATGACCCGTCCAGCCGTTTTGTGTATTTGATCCTCGTTCCCCTATTTGATGATGTTACACCCCATGTTTTCGTATATGAGAGTACGTCGTAAGTCAATTGATGTAAGTTCAGAAATAAGATCATCTTTGAAAGTACATAAAGTAAGTTAATCATGTTACCGTGGAGGTTACAAATAGTTAAGATCATGAATAACAAGTACCAAGAGGGTTTGAAGGTTTCAAAGCTAAACGAATTGAAGAAAATAAGTTTCTTCGAAAGTCGACAAGTTGGGAATGTTATAGCATGTACTTTTGGGATGCGACTAGGGTGATTAACATGCTAATGAGGTTATGTTTTGATTTATTTTAATCGTATTATAGTCGTGTTTTATGTTGTGAAGTAAAGCGAGTTGTGGAACAAAAGTTGGCAAAGTTCATCACAAGTTACATTCATAAATGTGCTGAATATTAGGTCAAATGTAGCTGAGATTTTATCCCAATGTACTTGGCATTAAGGGATGATCCACTACCAAATTGAATATCCACGAGTTTAGTTTCCAAATCATTAAACCGTTTATCAATACGACATCAGATTAGAGAGATATTTGCATTTTCACGAGACCGCGCAGGCAGCCCCTATGGGACCCACTTGGTCGGTGGCCGACCTTCACATATTCTTATCTCGTTTTTGGGATGAGCATTGCTCATTTTTCGATCTCCTTCCATCATCACACTCTCAAAACCCTCCCAAATAGTTCCCCTAAGGCTCCAAACAAATTCCAATGAAGTACACCATAATCCAACATCACAGTTAGCCAAAAGTAAAGAATAACCTTTCTATGATGTTGTGATGTGAATAAGGATGATGGTGAGCTAAGTTAAGCTTAGGGTTCGAATATTATATACTGCCTAAGGTATGTTTAACTTCATTTTGATGGTGTTTAAGGTTAATTACATATTAGTTGTGGTGTTAGAGTGAAAGATTACAAGATAGCACTTGAAAGGGGAAGAGATGTTGTTATCTTTTGTTGGGTTGTTGTAAGGTATATATATGTTGTTATGGCTGCAAATTGGGTTAAATAGTTTGATTATGATATGGTTTCTATTTTCATGCATGTCTATATGTTTATCAAGTGAATTGATGACAGAAACATATGAAACTTTAGATTGGAAGTGAAGATTAGCTTAAGTCACTTCTATGGTGTTGTATTGCTATTGAGGGCTGTTGTAAGATAAATATAACTTGAATTTCGACTTGAAGCTACTGTAGGAGGTACGTGTATTGTGTTCTTGCATGTGCATAAGGTTATCTTGATGTTGATTAAGTTAAATGGAAGGACTAGACATGAACTAGTGAGTAAAGTTGCTAATTGAGGATAGTTCGAGTTATGTATTGTTTTCTTTGTTATAAATATATAGTATAAGGATGGAATCATTGATGAATGACTTCATTATCATATAAATGATACTGTTAAGTTAAAGTAAGAAGTCTATAAGGGGTGATATGGGGTATACGGGTTCCAATCGGAGCTTGCCGCTCGCCATGAAGTAGTTGTGACTAGTTGTTGTTATATGGTGGCTTGTTATTGATACTTATATTTTTCTGGCTTGATGTGGTTGTTTTTGTTGGTATATGGTATTGGAGGAAGCCTTTGTTACAGGGGAGATGCTTTCGAATTTACGCAAACGAGTTACTAGCTTAAGTTACAGACTTATCCTTTACCAAGCACTGATTGTGAATCTCCTTATGCTATGGTATATTGAGTTGAGTTGTTTGAAGAGTTGCTTGGGAGGTATTAAGGACTCAATGGGGTTAAGGTATGTTAAGGATAAACCTTTCCTTCATTTTGGCATGATCTCGTAACTACATACGTTTGATAACAAGACATAAAGAGAAGTTCGCACTCCTGAATTTATGTACATTATCCTAGTCTCATAAGTTATAGTATTCTCCCTTATTGGGACTTTATATATTCAATTAAGTATTGTATTCTTCTAGTCAAGAGAGAAGATGGTTTTTTTTTATATATATATATATATACACAATATTATAATATTTTCACCACCATTGAGCTATAATCGGTAGGCATACCCCTATTGGGCAACCTGTGATCAGATGGTAAGTTATATACCGAGCCTACTGTGGACGAGCGCCTATGAGGAAGCCCAGAATGGCTGACATACAGAGCTTAGTATGGCCGGGCGCCTATGAGCGAGCCTACTACAGTAGAGCAGTTATAAGTACCGAGCCTTATAGGCCCGCACATATATTTTACTTACTATATTGAGAGAGTTGAGTCAGTATCAACAGGTAAGCATATCGTCAGATCATCTTTGACTCCTAACTACTTTTAGTTATTATATTATCAATTCAGTTTCGGCTTTCGGTTATTCTATTGCCTTTCATACTCAGTACATTATTTCGTACTAATGTCCCTTTTGCCGGGGATAATGTATTTCATGCCTGCAGGTCCAGATAGACAGCTGGATAGACTTTTCCAGTAGACAGAATCATACATCAGCTTGGGTTGTAAGCTCCACTTCCTTGGAGTTATCATGTCTAGACCTTGGAGACCATTTTATATATACAGGTTTTATGGGTAGGTCGAGGCCTTGTCCCGATCATGATATAGTTTAGTTTTCTCTAGAGGATTATAGACGAATCTTATATATTTTGTATATCAGTATTGTGGCCTTGCCAGCCCTATGTACATGATAGTTTTGTATTGCTGGTTGTAGACATTCATGGTGGCCTGGTCGACCTTGATTGGCATTGTCAGCTCGTAGGTAGGCCTTGTTGGCCTAAGTTAGGGTTACCTCTCTAGAGTTCACAGTTACAGAGTGGAACGCTCAGACCAAATATGGCACCGGGTGCCGGTCACGCCTTCACAGATTTGGGGCGTGACAAAAGTGGTATCGAAGTAGTTCTATCCTAGGGAGTCTACAAGCCATGTCTAGTAGAGCCTTGTTTATAGATGTGTTGTACACCACATTATATAAATAGGAAGCTATAAGGCATTTAGGAGTCTGTTACCCTTCTTTCAAATCCGAATCGTGCTATAGAGCTGAGTCATAAGAGTTTGAGTCAGGACTTATGTTTACTAAAGATACAGAGATGTTTGTAATTAGCAAGATTACAGTTAGGCAGAGGGACAATATAGCATTAGGTAAGGGAACTAATAGAGTGAGAGTTCTTGACAACGTGGTCCAGTTTGAGGCCCTATCAGATCGTGCATACCAGATGTGCAAATTTCAAGCTTAAGACTCTAAGATGGGAATATCAAACACACCCCGCGAATAGCAGGCCATGGGAGTATAAGAAGGTAAAAGTATAAGTTTTAACAGATAACAGAACCAAGCTGAAGGAGGGCACGAGGTGCCCAATTAGTAAAGATTATCAGTATTTATAATTCAGGTAGAGAAATATAAGCATTCTTAGTTACCTTCAACAGTAACAGAAGTATGTACAATCGGCCACACCCATCTTAGTTATGCCCTATGGGAGCTAACATATATAGTTTAAGAGAAGGATGGGATATTAGGATCGAATTGGGGTTAGATAGCCAAAACTGGCGGATGGATTGCTAGCGTTAGCTGAAATTTCCAAAGGATATTGCAAGCGTGGTAATCGTTCTCATTGTGAGACACCCAGATGGTTCACTCTATAATAGTACAGTTAGATATGAATACTAGAATATTCAAAAAATTTAGAAGATAGGTACTGGAATCCTAGAAGGGATAAATATTTACTAAGTATGGCTCCCGTCCCTAGTAAAGAGAGAATGTTAGGCGACCCGAAGAGCCAATGGATATAACAAGGGGAGTTAAAAGTGAAGGAATGTTTTGTTGAGGCTTTTGGAATAAAGTGATAGACAAAAGTATTAGTAGGAGAATAAGAAGAGAGTAAATGAAGCATTATGAGTAAGATGTGATAAATGGGTGATAATGGTAAATCAAAATATGACAGAGTCTATAGTCAAGTGAAGGAAAAGACAAGAGGAGACTGGTCTTGAGACAATAAAAGAATATCTACCATAAAGTCATATCCTTATTTCGAGAAATGAGTTGGTGACTCAACCATGATTACTAGAAGGCTAAGTTAGACCCCAGAGTAATAGAAATTAGTATGGTCTAGTAAACAACAAGCAAATAATCGAACATGATTTAGGTATCGAAGGATTTGATAATAGTCGGCATTGTGAGAATTTCAGAGATTACGTTCCGGCAATGATAGAATGGACAACAAAAGAATAACCTTTAAAGGTCATTCAGGAAGACGCTTCCCTAAAGCAAGCACTGTGAGCAGAGTTAAGCTTAAGGGACTAAGTGTACCAGTTACACTAGGTGTCACTCTAGCACGTAAGAAATTCACTTATCCCTAGTACAGAAGGGTTACCACAAGGCGAGTAAGGTGAAGACGTGAAACGACGCCGAAGATGAAGAGGTAAAATATTTATAAGTAAATCTTCATAGCATTAAATGTTAGTACTCCCCTAAAGGGGGGATGATGGTGTGATATGGTATTAAGTCAGAGTTAAGTGGTTTAGATAACTATGAAATAGTTAATGAAGAATGTGATAAAAGGCAAAAGGAATGAGATTGCATTTATTCAGATCATGCAAATATGTTGCGAATCCAGAACATTATGCAAGCACAATATCGGGGAGAAGAAGTAAGGGTTCCCGGCCAGGGTGTTATAAATAAATAAGTGTGAATGGACACTTGATACATAAGGAGCTAGTGCTAATGGTACTTTAAGACAAAGGACATAACCCAAGAGAGATTATGCAGAATATAGATATGAGAATGGACGAATGAGTAGTTAGTAATTGATTCAAGAAGAGTCTAGTTGTGGCTAGACAAGAGGATATAGATAAATCAACATACCGTGAAAGATATATGTAGTGAAGCCCAATATAGGGAATTCAGTCTTGCATATATGACATCGTAATCCTTGAGAGATATTACAGTAGGAGTTGAGGTAGTTAAAGGTACCGTATAAGTATTACGGAAATAAAAGAGAGAGCCACTGGGGAGATAGTCAAAATTTTTGTTCAGAAGCAACCCTACGAGCACAAGAGAACAGAGGTAAGTAACTAAGGATAATTATAGGCGAGTAAGAACATCAAAAGATTACTCGGGTATACGATGTAATAAGCTCGTATCTTTACAGGAGTCAGAGGGTCTCCCCTAAGTACTTCAACAAAAGACTAGCTGAGGAAATAAGGAAGAAGGCTTCAACCTAAGTATAGTAACTTGAAGAAGAAATGATCTTATAACAACAGTCTCACTATAACATTGTATGCACTCCATAAGAACGTGACACCTATCGTGGCTAATGAACGAGAAGAAAATAAATTCAAATGTGATATTTGAGATCATATGTGTTGCAGGAAATTCCAATATTCGTGGGGCAATAAGATAAGCCAACTATTCATACATCAAGTAGCAGAACGACCATGAGAAGTAATTGCTTATGTTTAAAGACAACTGAGAAGGCACGCAAGGAAATCTATGGTGCTAGCAAGTTAAAGAAAGGTTGCGAGTAGTATAGATAGATATGTGTAGGCCGCAAGCTAAAGTATGGTAGAGCGACAAGGTTTTAGGTAGATAGGAGTAAGGATAAGAAAAGGTGGGTGAGAAGGTGACAAGAATAGGTAAGGCCTCGAGATTAAGCTCATCAAACAAGAAAGCTGATGGTTTCCGTAAGTTATAGAAAGCTCTGTATAGCCTGAATGAACTCGGAGGAGTTTAAGACTAGGAGCATTTAGAAGAGATGGAATGTTGTCCTGGTAGTAGAATAATGGTGTAATTGTGATAGATAAGAGGATGACGTTTAGGCCTTTGATTGATTAATGATTTAAAGAAAAAGGATTTCATGAATTGCAGGGGATTAAATACCCCAATAAGATGAATCACGTTGGGATGCTATGAAATACGGTGATTGAAGTGTATTATCGTCCCTAGGTGGATCGGGCAAATCACTTCAGATGTTCCTCGATGAGACGTGTGCCCTAGTAATAATCTGTTACGTAAGAGGTTTCAAGATATCAATGGTAGATTATATATCAACATTAAGGTGAATCAACAATAGATGGATAAATGTTACAAAGTATGAGATGAGATTAGGCTGTCATTCTTAAGATGAACACTAACGAGGAAGCATTAAAAGACTTAGATTTATACATATAGGATAAGCAACGAGAGAGTAACCTGGAGTTGGGTAGCAGAACTCGGTAATAATAAATTGAAGTAAGTGTTATGGTATAGTATGACCTACCTAGATGCAGTAAAGCCATGAGGATAGATAACCGAGGCTATGAAACAAAATATAACAATAGTCGTAAGTTTGACAAAGTACCAAGCGAAGGACTTCAATACACATATAGATAACCAGATGGACAACTTGCCATAGTTCTGTATATATTCACAAAGTGAGGCCTAGAGATTGGCTAAAAGCTGGAGGAAATAGGAGAGAAGAGTCACATAGGCATGCGTAGAAAGACAGAGTCGTACATGATGTGTGACAAAAGGTACCAACAATTACGAAGATTGGAAGAATTCCGACCACAGGTCGTAGTGTGAGAAAGAGGCCTAAAGGAGGGAATTCCCTAGCCCATGGATTTATTCACAGAACAATTGCCTATATGTCAAGGACAGTATAAAGGTATTCGTAAGAGCTATAAGTTACGAGACTGATAAGCACAACAGTCAGAGCTATAAGTTACGAGACTGATAAGCACAACAGTCAACATTCAAGGACGAATGTTCCAAAGGGGGGAATGATGTTATACCCCATGTTTTCGTACATAAGAGTACATCGTAAGTCAATTGATGTAAGCTCAGAAATGAGATCATCTTTGAAAGTACGTAAAGTAAGTTAATCATGTTACCGTGGAGGTTACAAATAGTTAAGATCATGAATAACAAGTACCAAGAGGGTTGGAAGGTTTCGAAGCTAAACAAATTGAAGAAAATAAGTTTCGTCGAAAGTCGACAAGTTGAGAATGTTATAACATGTACTTTTGGGATGCGACTAGGGTGCTCAACATGCAAATTAGGTTATGTTTTGAGTTATTTTAGTCATATGATAGTTGTGTGTTATGTTGTGAAATCAAGCGAGTTGTGGAACAAAAGTTGTCAAAGGTCATCACAAGTTACATTCATAAATGTGCTGAACATTAGGTCAAATGTAGCTGAACGTTTCTCCTAATGTAATTAGAATTATGTGATGATCCACATACCAAATTGAATATATACGAGTCTAGTTTCACACTCATTAAACCATTTGTCAATACGACATCGGAGTAGAGAGATATTCGTATTTTTGCGAGACCGCGCAGGCAGCCCCTATGGGACCCACGTGGTCGGTGATCGACCTTCACCTATTGTTTCTCGTTTTTGGGATGAGATTTGCTCATTTTAGACCTCCTTCCATCCTCACACTCTCAAAACCCTCTCAAACAGTTCCCCCAAGGCTCCAAACAAATTTCAAAAACGTACACCATAATCCAACATCAAAGTTAGCCAAAGGTGAAGAATAACCCCTCTATGATGTTGTGATGTGAATAAGGGTGATTGTGAGCTAATTAAGCTTAAGGTTAGAATATTATATACTAACTAAGGTATTTTTAACATCCTTTTGATGGTGTTTAAGGTTAATTACATATTAGTTGTGGTGTTGGAGTGAAAGATTACAAGATAGCACTTGAAAGGGTAAGAGATATTGTTATCTTTTGTTGGGTTGTTTTAAGGCTATATATATGTTGCTATGGATTAACATTGGGTTAAATAGCTTGATTATGATACGTTTTCTATTTTTATGCATGTCTATATATTTATCAAGTGAATTGATGAAAGAAACATATGAAACTTGAGATTGCAAGTAAAGATTAGCTTAAGTCACTTCTATGGTGTTGTATTGCCATTGAGGGCTATTGTAAGCTACATATGACTTGAGGCTATTGTATGGGGTAATTATATTGTGTTCTTGCATGTTCATCGGGTTATCTTGATGTTGATTAAGTTAATGGAAGGACTAGACATGTATTAGTGAATAAAGTTGCTAATTGAGGATAGTTGGAGTTGTGGATTGTTTTATTTGTTATAAATATATGGTATAAGGCTGGAATATTTGATGAATGACTTTATTATCATGTTAAGGATACTGTTAATTTAAAGTAAGAAGTCTACAAGGGGTGATATGGGGTATACGAAATCCAATCTGAGCGCTGTGAAGTAGTTGTGACTTGTTGTTGTTATATGGCGTCTTGTTATTGATAATTATATGTTGATGGATTTATCTGGTTGTTGTTGTTGGTATATGGTATTGGAGGAGGCCCTTGTTACAGGGGAGATGCTGCCGAATTTACGTAAATGAGTTACTAGCTTAAATTACGGACTTAGCCTTTACTAAGCACCGATTGTGAATCTCCTTATGCTATGGTAGATTGAGTTGAGTTATTTGAAGAGTTGCTTGGAAGGTCTTAAGGACTCAATAGGGTTAAGGTATGTTATGAATAAACTTTTCCTTCATTTTGGCATGATCTCGTAACTATATGCGTTTGATAAAGAGACATAAAGAGAAGTTCGTACTCCTAAATTTATGTACATTATCCTAGTCTCATAAGTTACAATATTCTCCCTTATTGGGACTTTATATTCAGTTTAGTATTGTGTTCTTCCAGTCAAGAGAGTAGAGGGTCTCTCTCTCTCTATCTCTCTCTCTCTCTCTCTCTCTCTCTCTATATATATATATATATATATATATATATATATATATAGATATTACAGTATTTTCACCACCATCGAGCTATAATCGGTGGGCAGGCCCCTATTGGGCAACCTCTGATCAGGTGGTCATTTATATACCGAGCTTACTATGGACGAGCGCCTATGAGCGAGCCCAGAATGGCCGAGATACAGAGCCTAGTATGGCCGAGCTCCAATGAGCGAGCCTACTACGGTAGAGCAGTTATACGTACCGAGTCTTGTAGGGCTGGACAACTATTTTACTTACTATATTGAGAGAGTTGAGTCGATATCAACAAGTAAGCATATCTTCCGATCATATTTGAATCCCAGCTACTTTCAGTTATTATATTATCAATTCAGTTTCGGATTTCGATTATTCAATTGCCTTTCATACTCGGTACATTATTTCGTACTAACGTTCTTTTTGCCACGGACGCTACATTTCATGCCTGCAGGACCGGATAGATAGCTGGATAGACCTTCCTAGTAGACAGAGTCATACATCAACTTGGTTGGTAAACTCCACTTCCTTGGAGTTATCAGGTCTAGACCTTGGAGACTATTTTATATATACAGGTTTGATGGGTAGGTCGAGGCCTTGTCCTGACCATGATATAGGTCAGTTATCTCTACAGGTTTGTAGACGAGTCATGTATATTTTGTATATCAGTATTATGGTCTTGCCAGCCCTGTGTACGTGTTAGTTTTGTATTGCTGGTTATAGACATTTATCGTATCCTCGTCGTCCTTAATTGGCATTATCAACTCGCAGGTAGGACTCGTTGGCCTAAGTTGAGGGTTACCCCTCCAGAGTTCATAGTTACAAAGTGGTACGCTCGGGCCAAATATGGCACCGGGTGCCGGTCATGCCTCCCCATATTTAGGGCGTGAAAAATGAACCCCATTTATTTATTTGTTTTTATGTGACTTTCGGGGATGGTTGGTTTAGTTTCGGGAAGGTTTTGGAGTGAATTGAAATACTTAGTTTCATAGTTGGAGGCTTAAGTTGTAAGAGTTGACCAAGGTTTGACTTGTGTGTAAACGACCCCGGAATGGTATTTTATTGTTCCAACAACTTCGTATGGTGTATGTACGAATTTAGATTTGGCGGATCCCAGGTTGTTTTGGCTTGAATTGGCAAAATTTAGAAACTTAAAGGTTTGGATGGTTCATATATTTGACCGAAAGTTGACTTTGGTGATATCGGATTTGAGGTTATTCCGAGTTGATTAGATGTAGTTCAACATGAGTTTTGGAAGTTGGAAGTTCCTTAGGTTTGAATCGAGGTGCAATTTGTGGTTTTGATGTTATTTTGTGTGATTTGAGGCCTCGAGTAGGTTGGTTTTGTATTTTTGGACTTGTTGATATTCTTAGGAAGGCTCCCACTCGGGTGGGTTTTGGACCATCCGGAAGGTGGTTGAGCATGGTTGGTTGGTGACAGATTTGGTGCAATTGCACCTGCGAAGAAGAGGTGCACATGTGCGAAGTCGCACCTGCGGGATTGTATTGCGCAGATGCGAATGAGGATGGCTTGGGGGAGAGTCCACAGATGCGGCTATTTCAGCACAAATGCGATGGCACAGTTGCATAGCTTCTTCTATAGAAGCGGAATTGCAGAAGTGATGGGTAGTCCATAGAAGCAGATGGTCAGGGGATTAGTGAATTCCGTATCTAAGATGGTTTTTCCATAGATGCGGTGTGCAGAAGCAACATATGGATCGCAAAATAAAAAGTGCTGGGCAGAATATATCTTAACTCGAGGGTTTAGTTTTATTTATCATATTTTGAGATTGGGAGCTCCAATTTGGGCGATTTTAGAGGCTATTTCACGACTTGGATTGGGGTAATTACTTTTTTACTCAAATTTGGTTATTATTCATGTTTCCACCCATGAGTTTAGCATTTCATTGGTGAATCTAAGTGAAGCAAATTGTGGATTTTGGCAAACTTTTTCCTGAATGAAAAATGAGGAACTGAACCCTGATTCAGAGTCGGAATTGGATGAAACTTATATGGTTGTACTCATATTGAATGGGTGTTCGGGATTTGTGACTTTTGTTGGGTTTTGGGGTGCGGGCCCGGGGTTGAAGCTTTTGGTTGACTTTGCATATATGTATAAAGATCAAAGTTTTATTGTTTGGAGTTGTTTGCTATGGCCTTATTTAATGTTATTGAGTTATTTTTGGCGATATCTGAGACGTTTGGATGTTGATTCGTGTGGGAAGGGATTTATAGAGTGTTGATTTGGCTTACTTGAGGTAAGTATCTTACCTGAACTTGGTTGAAGCACTAGTTTCCTGAGTTATTAATGTTAGCTACGTGCTATGGGTGGCACACATGTGAGGGGTTGAGCCTATGTGCGTGCACCGAGGTTTTATCCATGCTCGATGTAGTGCTTAGGCTATGTTATGCCTTGAATTGATAGCTAAATTTTTTTCTCTCATGCTTTTGATGTTGGTACCCCCTTGTGAACTAATTGAATCATGTTAGAGGTTATGTGTAGGTTAATCTCCCGTCCAAACATGAGAATTTCTACTTTTGTGGCGTAATCGCCTAATTTGAACTATGGTAGTACACTTCGCACATGCCTATCCCTTAGCATGTCACTTATATTAGTCAATGAGTATGTAATTTGATATCCATTGTTCATTTACATGTATCCTTATATATGCTTTCTATGTGATATGGACTGGGTTGATAGCACGTCAAGGTCCGTGTTGATCCGAAATATGATAGCACGTGAGTGGTATGTGCGGTTGTTATATATGGAACGTGAGTTGTTCGTGCAGCATGTGGATAAGGATCCATCCCCCTAGGGTAATCCTCTCATATTTTTCTCTTGATAGTGTACACACAGTATGAGGAAAACTAATCAGTGTTTGGGTATTGCATTTCTTCTCTACTTGCAATTTCCTTGGATGTATACATGTTGTATTCACATATCTTCATTCTAGATCTGGAATGTATACATGCTCCGTTACACATATCTTCTTTATATGCTATTTGGTTTTATTAGTGAGAGCACAATACATATCTTCTCTATATGTCTACCTTTGCACCTGAGACCTTATAATAATGCATCCTCTCTTTATGCCGGGTTGTTAACTGATACACGGCTTATCACATTATCTCTTGTGCACCGAAGTGATTTCATTTGTGTTTTATGCTTAAATGGTACTATTGCTGTGTACTTGTGAAATTCATGAACTGAGCAGGTTATTAGTGAGTTTCATTGATAATTCTTGCAACCATTACCTCGCCGAGGTTATTTATGATACTTACTGAGTAGATGGGGTCGGCTGTACTCATACTACACTCTACACTTAATTTTGTAGATCCAGGTGTTGGACCTAGCCGAGAGCCGCTGTGATTTTGCTGCGAGTTGTTGAGAGATGAGGTAGAGCTGCATTCTGTCCGTAGTGTTGCACCCTATTTTGCACGAGTCAAAACAAGATCCAACTTGTGATTTCTTTGTTATTGATAAAAGAGAGTCTCCACATAATATTTAAAGGTATACTAGGGTACTTATTTGATTACTAAGGTCATTTTCTTAATTAGTCTGCTAACCGATGAGATTATGGGTAAGGGTTCTTGTTCTTCTAAGGGAAAGGTATTAGGTACCCCTTAAAATCTACCCGAGGTAGCTCTATAGGACTTAGACTAGGTTTAAAAGATTAGTTGTTTGCATTCTTCTTAATTAGTGTTTAAAGAGGTACGACTTACTATATATCTAAATGAGAACATGATATTTTCAAAGGAGATGTGCGGTTTTTAAAAGGGGTATGAGTTTATAAAGGAGTCTTGGAAAATAATGTTTATATGTATATATAATTGAAAGAGTTTTTTTAAAAATTTGTACATGATGATTTATATTTATGAAATATGTAAAAGGGGCTAAGTTAGAAAACACTTTGTATTTAAAGAATGTGGCTATTCACGTAACTCTAATTAGATAAAGATGTTGTAAGAAAGTGAGCCTAGGATGTACCTTGGTTTTCATAACCTTAATTCTTAGACTTGAGGAAATCATTTTAAAAACTCTTTTACTGGGCGGTAACACTTTGTTTTAGAAGGTCAGCTTCAAATCCCATTTTTGGTTCTTTTTAAAAAGAGGGATTGCCGTTCTTGCTAAGCTATTTTTGGCTTCAAAATCCTTATGAAATATTAGTAAAACATAAGAGATTGATAGCATGAGCAGTATATGATTAACGAGTGAAAACCAATTACTCTTAAGCTTAGTATTTCTTTTAACCCTATGTCCTTTAAGGCTTGTCTAAGTTGTTTATGCAATTCATTGGGTAAATTAAACATTTAATCAGAAATGATGAGTGCAATGTCATATACATGTGAGAGAATATAAATAATAGGATGTAATAAAGCAGTAAAGGATAAGGAGTGACTTTAGTTTAGGCCTGAAAGAGATAGGCCCAGCAAACAGTAGAAACGAACAACAGTGGGTTGCAGACTTCCAGACGCACTGGTACGAGATTTGGGCATGAGTTTCTTTTGAGAACTCATCAAGACCAATGGTTGTACATGTTCAGAAGAAAGAGAGAAAGTCATTAGATATAATACTCTATACATACAATAATACGTGAAATATATAAGTAAATTACTTGAACAAATAACAACCAATAATAATTAGAAATTATGAAAGGTTATACTAATGTGGGGTCACATATGGTAACGTGATTCACATTGAAAGTCTTTCGTTGTCATTAAACACCAAACCTAAAAGGAGTAATGAATGTCAATAGATTAGAGGCTAGGGGTAGAGTTCCACTCAAGGTCAAGGCTCCCTTTGGATCCTTGACACTTCAAAGTTCCCCAGGGTCTCAAGGCCTAGGGCAATGCTTGTGTCAGTGAGAGTAGCCCAACTAATAGTTAAAATTTACTTCCAAATACCCCTAAACACCCACACTCACTCTTCCCCACAAGTTTAAGTGCGAATGAGGTACTTTCAATGTAAATCTCAAATACCACAGTAATACCATACCACTAAAGTATATACCTTTCTCAGGATGGCTAACGCAGAACATTATAAGACTACAAGACAATTTATCTACACTATCATTACCGTATTTCAAAGCTAAATGAATGATTAACATGCTAAGCAGGTTCAAAAGAAATCAGCTCCAAACATAGAGGCAAGGACATTATCATGCTACTGTTAAAGAATCAAACACCTAAAATCATATCTCTTAAGGATAGAAAGAATACATAGTTCAGGTTTGCAACACTTATGAACACAAACATATCTACCTTAACAACCTTTAATTAGACTAATCATAGATTGGTTTTAACTTAGGTCTTGTTTTCTAATACACACAAGTTAACATTCCTAGACAAATGTTAACAGAGATGAGGACTAACAATTTCAACAAAACATCTGAGGGGATTAGGAGAGGGTAGGTGAACAATCACAATTAAGACTCCTGAAGAGTGTTAACAACATTACATGTTAATTACTACAATTGATGCTCTCTAAAGAGTGATAATACAGACACAAGTCAATCATCTTCAATTATAAATACAGATCAGTAACCTCAATTAAGAGATACAAGTTGATGATTTCAATTGGAACCTTCTAATAGTATTAATAGAGATTCAGACAACAGTCATAGTTAGGACTTCTATAGATGCTATCAGAGACACCAAAATACAATTAGAGTTTCTAAAAAGGTATTAACAAGATTACAGATTCACAAATTCAAATGGAACTCCTAAGAGTACTCAACAAAATCTAAAACCATCAATCCTACTTAACTTTAAGAATTAATGACATAATCACTTCTTTCTGAAAGTTTTGACTTTATACTAATCTCATTAAGAATAGATCATGCTGTAAATCCAAGCAGTAGCAACAAGATATTCTCTTTAGAGTTTACAAGCTAGGTTTAATCTACTCAAAAGAGCTTAGTGAGGTCTCGAAACAGTGTGGGCATATATGAGATCATGAGGGACAAACAGAGACGTTGAAGAACAAAAATGAGAGCAAGATCGCAAACACAACAAAAACAGACTTAGCAAAGGTCATATTATGAAAGTATTACTAACAATGTTACCACATAAGTTTCAAGAAAAGGATAAAGGTATCATCACATTGGGAAAACATGTTAAGCATGTATGGGATAGAGTTTTAGGTAGAATGAAACTTAGCAGCTGTATTCTAACTAAACAAATGTGTCACCATAACTTAAATATATCTTATCAACAGCTCATAGCTTAGATTAAGTATAAAGCAATGTCATAATCATACACAATGTAGCAAAAAGATCCGACTAACTTAGGATATGCCTACATAAATAGTCATGAGTGTAATCAAGTAATTGACAGAATCAAAGAGATATATTAAAGAGGTAAGAACAAGTTCAAAGGTCATAAGCTAATGCATCACCGCCATGGTAACAATTTGACTTTCAACACCTAATAGATTCATACTCTATTAGATTATAAGTTATTGAATGAGCCGATATATAATGGTAAAATGATATTCAAGACATATTAGCATAACAATCATGATAGTGTTAACAAAACATTAGAGAGGTTTGGAACTAGATATTAAGAACATTAAGAAGTCTTTGGTTTTCAAAATTAACAATAGACATAAATCATCATAAGCATATCAATATCAACATTCAATAACTTAAAGAAGTTCATGGTTGCAGAATCTACTTAACAGTCATTAACTAGCACATAAAATAACTAAAAGACATGAACATATTGTTAATAAGATCATTCAACAAAAATAGTAAAGCAATTCATATTCAGGAATTTAAACTAGTGAAAGAAGAACATGGTTGAGGTTTTACTAACCTCCTTTGGGGCAGAAAACCAAATGAGTGTTCAAATTAGCCTTTAGGAAGCCAAGAGCTCAAGCTCTTAATCAGTAACGCGCTCAGAATCAGAGAGAAAAAGAAAAGCAGAAATTGACCAAGAACTCAAACTTTAATCGAAATTTTCTCAAACACTATATTGTGTATTAACTTCTCAGACGTTAGGTGTAGTTGGTAGGTATATCTTGTTGTTTCTTTGGTGAAGGAATTAAACGACCCAATTTATAGTGGTTGTGAAGACCTAGGGTTTTTAGATTCAAATTGATAGTGAAAGATGACGAAGGAGAGATGATGATAGCAGAGAGGGTGAATCAGAAGGAAAAATGAGTGAGAGCCTTACCATGAGTGCGTGACAGCCGTTACAAGCGAAGAACCATCAGATAAATACTGGAGGTCCAGAGGTCATTGCATTTGACTTCTGGCTTCGAATAATCATCATGAGAGGCTCATGCATGAGTGATCTTTTTTGCAACATCGAAGGATTTGAGGACCAAAGTTTCATGTCTATGTTTAGGTTAGAGAACTCGAGGTTTTGGATTTCTATGATGAAACGGGAAAGCAACATCGGGAATCACGGATAGGGAAGCATAAGGAATGATTCTTGGTCAAAATCTATGACCTTGCACAGATTAGTGCAAGGTCTGTGATTGATTCATTCATGGCAGGTCGAGAGAGTTTAGAGAGAAAAGGGAACGAGAGGCGACCGGGCTTGGGGGGAAATGATTTATTGTTAGGGAGGTTTAGGCCGTCTCTATGGGTTAAACTTGAGGGATTTGATCTGGGTCGTTGATCTTTTAGATCAACAGTCCTGATATTTTAAGGAGTTAATAATTTTGATGTTGAATTTTAGTGTCCATTGGATCTTTGTGATCCAACGGCGATGATTAAATCTTCTGGGTATTTAAAAGTAAGAGAAAAATGGGAGTTAAAATGTAGACCGTTGATCAAATGGATGGACGACCTGGATTAATGTATTTCTTTTGTGAGTGATTGGGATGGGTGACATGGCAAGGTTCGATTGGTGTAATGGGAGTGACATGGATTGCCAAAGTAGAGAGGAAGGGGTTGTTTGGACGGGGTATTTCTAAATTGGGCTTGTCATTTGGGCCAAATTGATTTAAATGATAGACCTTTTTGGTTTTTAATAGAGAATTACAATTAGCCTTTAGCCCTTTTAATCCTTCTTTGAAATTAAATTAAATAAACTTAATTATTTTCAATAAAATGTAGTAAAATTATAATTATCATATATACAACTAATTATTGTAAAATAATTAATTATAATATTCTTTTTTCCAAATTGTGATATTAGTTTCGAATTATTAAAATGACAGACCAATTAACTAAAAATCAAAGAATAACTAATTATACTAATTGTAATATGTATTTAATATATCTAAAGGGTTATTTTAATAATCATAATATAGTAAGTATGATATATTTATAGTTACAATTATAAAACTGAATTATCAATTTCAAAATTACTAATATCAAATTAATTTTGTAAAACTGGGTGTTATTGATTGAAAATATATTCAAAATATTTATTGTAAATTATTAAGTATAAATAAATGAATTTTAAAAGGGAGGGTTAAAATTGACCGTCAACAGCTGCCCCACTTTGATCGGAGACGATGTAAGAGTTTCCGGGAAAAGAAATTGAACCAAAGCCAATTTTGTCCCGACTTTAGGCATACATTGCAGGAATAACACGAAGATTATGAGGTGTAGGATTAGGAAGATTTCAGGAGAATTTTTTTATGGCGTTGGGGCCGAATGCTGGCTTTGAATTGCTTACATACCTCAAGCTTAACGAGGATCAGGCCTCATGTAGTTCTGGAGTGAAGACTTTATGGAAGCGATGCTCGCAGGAATTGCCCCAGTATCATATTATGACGATACTGTGAGATAGAGGATTTGGCACTCGTGATAGCTCTAAATTTGCGGCTTGACTTCAAAGATTTGAAAAATTAGAGTTCTACTAATTGTTTTGATTTTGAGCTCGAATCCTTGGCCCGCTAATGAGTTTGTTGTTCCTCATGGCATTATAGCTTGGTTTGCTGCTTAGAAGGAGTTTCACGTTGTGATGTTTGTTTCTGCAAAAGAATGAAATACACACATACCCATATATTGCAATGCAGAATATGTTAAATGTGATGCAAATGATGTAGGAATGAGAATGCCTGGCTGCCGGCTGGCCATTATTTGGGATCGGGATGATGGGATACTCGAATTTGACTCGATTGTTAGCCGGACTGTGTACCATTCTGTAGCTGTCAGAGCATTGAGTCTCCTCGTGTTGGGAGTAGTTGATTTGTAACGTAGAATGCATCTCTACTTGCTAGGAGAGTTTTGCATTGAAATGTAAAGTATCTTCGCTTAATGGGAGTATTTGACTTGTAGGGTGCATCTCTGTTTGTTGGGAGAGTTTGCACTGATATGTAAAGTATCTTCGCTTGATGGGAGTGATCATAATGTAAAACATCTCCGCATGATGGAAGTTCCTGACTAAAATGTGGTCATGCCTGTAAGCTGCATGAGCGAAATGTCAAAACATTCGAGATAACAATAAAGGAGACGAGCATGACCAAGAGACACTCTTGACTGCGAGGCCAAGTTGTGGCATCGATTGGCAGAACATTGGCGATAAGGTTTGAAGCTATCTATGCTAATCTATGATGTGACAGAGTGGCACTGCAGATCTCTCCCGTTGGCAGAGAGAACAATTTGCTATATACAAGGCCTCGATTGGCGAAGCCGACACTTGATTTGTATAGGGCGCTCTGATTGATTGAGCTAACGATTTGCTATGTACAAGGCTCCAATTAGTGAAGTCAGTGGCTCGATTTGTGTACAAGGTGCTTTGATTGTCTAAGCTGGCGATTTGCTATAGACATGGCTCTAATTGGTGAAGCCAGCAGCTCTCTATATACAAATGCTCTGTTCACTTGAGCGGACGGTTTGCTATGTACAATATACTTCGTTCGCATTAGCGGCCTGGTTCTGAAGTTCCTGCAAAGGATTCAAGAGTTAGTTTTAGTTATAAAAGGAAAATTTGAAATAAAGAAATATAGATGATAGTCATGAGAGAGCGGTGGATCCGTCCCCTAGTGTATTTCCAGCATTTCCTTATGCCCTATTGGCCCTGCATTCAAAGAAACATTATTAGCGGGAGGGGGGGGGGATATTGGTTTGTGTCGACCATAGGCCTGGATTTTCCCCGGTCTTGATGAGGTTACGCCATGAAGTTCAGTAGGTGGAACAAATTATGATAATTTTGGAAAATAGTTTTTTGAAAATCTTTGTTTTATGGAAAATGCCGACGTTTCGAATGACATGTTTTCAGAAATTCCTTGAATGCTAACGTCATTACTTTAAAATTCTATCCTGTTGATGTCGATCCTCCACGATGTTTCCGACGACATGGTTACTTGCCGCTGTGATTGCATCCTAATATAAAATAATGCATTACAAATGTTTCCTAGGGTTATGACCGAATCCTTTCAGTTTGCCTACGGATCCAAATGGAATCAGGTCAAGACGTAGTTCGATGGATAATGATAGAGAAAATATGATGAATATGACCGAGCCTAACTCAGGCAGCCTACGTATCCAAATCGAATAAGTTCAAGCCGTAGTTCGATTACAACAAATGAAAAAGGATGAGATTGAAAATGAAATTGCCGAGTCTGACTCAGACTGCCTACGTATCCAAATGGAATCAGGCTAGAACATTGTTCAATTACAAAAGACGACTGAATCCGATGAGGGTTGTCTATGTATTCCTTCTAGAGGAAATCAAGTCGGGGTGTAGTTTCGAGTAACATACAAAAAGATATATGGATTTTCTATTACAAAGAAAGGGGGAGAGAGAAACCGAACCCTATTTGGGTTGCTTACGTATCCCTCCATGGGAAGTCATGTTGAGCGTAGTTGTATTTCTGCCAAACCCTAACTCTATTGTGATCAAACGTAGTATCTCTTGATTGCGTCTGAGTTGATATGCTTTGTGCTAACTCTTCTGTCCATCTCTGCCATGATTAGAGCTCCTCCCGACAACAATCAGTGGACCACATAAGGACCTTGCCAGTTAAGTGCAAACTTTCCTTCGGCTTCTTCTTATTGGGGGAATATTTTCTTCAGAACCAACTGCCCTATATAAACTGGTGAGATTTCACCCTTTTGTTAAATGCATTACCCATCCTATTTTGATACAGCTGACTATGGCATACTGCATCCATTCTCTTTTTGTCAATGAGCATGAGTTGCTCCTACCTGACCCGTATCCATTCTGCATTGTCTAACTTGGCTTCTTAGGTGACTCTCAAGGATGGTATCTCAACCTGTGCGGGTAACACAGCTTTGGTGCCATATACCAACATGTATGACATTGCCCCAGTGGATGTCCTCATGGTGGTTCTATAACCTAGTAAGATGAAGGATAACTTCTCGTGCCATTGCCTATGATTGTCCACTATCTTTCGCAGAATCCTTTTGATGTTTTTGTTGGCTACTTTAACTGCTCTATTCATTTGCGGTCTGTAAGCTGTAGAGTTGTGGTGGACAATTCTGAACTTCTCGTAAATTTCTCTCATGAGATCACTATTGAGATTAGATGCATTGTCAGTGATGATTGACTCAGGTATCCCAAGTCGGCAGACGGTGTTGTTACAAATGAAATCTGCCACTACTTTCTTTGTGACGACCATGTAGGTAGATGCTTCGACCCATTTGGTGAAGTAGTCAATGGCTACCAAAATGAAACAGTGCCCATTTGATGCGGCAGGCTCTATAGGTCCAATCACGTCCATGCCCCAAGTGGCGAACGGCCGAGGCGAACCCATTACATTCAACTCATTAGGCGGAACCTGGATGAAATCCCCATGGATCTGGCACTGGTGACACTTCTGCACATAGAGGATACTATCACTTTCCATGATCATCCAAAATTATCCAGCTCTTAAGAAATTCTTGGCTAAGGTGAATCCGTTCATGTGGGGTCCGCATGTTCCTGCATGTATTTCTTCTAACAATCTGGTTGCTTCAGTGGCATTTACACATCTCAACAGACCCAAGTCTAGGGCTCCTCCTATACTGGACTTCCCCGTTAAGGTAAAAGTGATTTGCCAACCTCCTGAGCACTTGCTTTTGACTATTGGTAGCATTCTCCGGGTATTCTCTTATTTCGAGGAATCTTTTGATGTTGTGGTACTACGGTTTACCGTCCAGCTCTTTGTCTACATGAAAACAATATGCATGTTGATATCTATTTTCTACCTTGATAGGGTCGATGTAATTCTTATCTGGATGTTGAATATTGGATGATAGGATTGCAAGAGCGTCAGCAAACTCGTTCTGGATTCTAGGAACGTGCTTGAACTCGATCTTTGTGAACTTCTTGCATAAATCTTGACATTCTTGGTAGACCATTCCCCTTAAACTTGTTGTATCAATAAACCGGAATCCACTATGACCAAAAGCTCTTTGCTGTTCATGTTAACTGCCATCTTCATCCTGAGGATGCAAGCTTCGTATTCGGCCATATTATTGGAGCAATGGAACCTTATCTTTGCTGATGTTGGATAGTGCTGTCCTAATTCTGTAATTAGGACTGCCCCAATTTCCACTCCTTTGAAATTTGCCTCTCTGTCGAAAAACATCCTCCATCAAGGATATGACTCTATAATATCTTCTCCGGCGAACAATACCTCCTCGTCGGGAAAGTACGTAGTGAGCGTCTCATAATCCTTGTCCATTGGTTTCTCTATAAGGTGGTCGGGTAAGGCTTGTCCTTTGATGGCATTCTGCATTATATACACAATGTCAAATTCGCTGAGAAGAATCTACCATTTAGCTAGCTTTCATGTAGGCATCGACTTCTGAAAGATATACTTGAGCGGGTCGAGCCGGGATATTAAATGCGTGGTGTATGCTAACATGTAATGCTTCAATTTCTTGTCGATCCAAGTCAGAGCACAGCAAGTGCGCTCTATCAATGTGTATTTGGCCTCACACGGTGTGAACTTCTTTCTTAAGTAGTAGATGGTCTGCTCCTTTCTTTTGGTTTCGTCGTGTTGTACCACCACACATCCAAATACATTATCCAAGGCTGACAGATACAACAACAGTGGCTTCCCGGGTTCAGGAGGAACCAATACTGGTGGATTTGAAATACTCCATAATTCCGTTGAAGGCTTTCTGACACTCTTCTGTCCATTTTGTAGCAGCATCCGTGTTCAACAACTTGAAGATAGATTCACAAATTACTATAGACTGGGCTATGAAACGGTTGATGTAATTCAATCTACCCAGGAAACTCATCACATCCTTCTTGCTCTTGGGCGATGGCAACTCTTGAATAGCTTTTATCTTAGAAGGATCCAGTTCTATCCCTTTTCTGCTTACGATGAAACCTAGCAATTTTCCAGTAAGGACTCCGAATGCGCATTTTACAGGATTCAACTTCAAACTATACCTCCGTAAACGTTTGAAACATTTCCTCAGGTCGTCCAAATGTTTTGAACTCTTTCGAGACTTGATGATGACATCATCCACATATACGTCGATCTCTTTGTGAATCATGTTGTGAAAGAGGGCTGTCATGGCCCTCATGTAAGTAGAACCCGCATTTTTGAGACCGAACGACATGACTCTATAGCAGTAAAATCTTCAAGGTGTAGTAAACATTATCTTTTCTGCATCTTGTTCGTGCATCAGGATCTGGTGGTACCCGACGTAACAATCCATGAATGACTGCAATTCATGCTTCGCGCAGTTGTCGATGAGGATATGAATTTTTGGTAAAGGAAAATTGTCCTTTGGGCTGGCTTTGTTGAGATCTCGATAATCCCCACATAGCCTAATCTTCCTGTCCTTCTTGGGAACTGGGACGATATTTGCCAACCATGTGGGATAGTTGGTGACCCTTACTACCTTCGCCTATATTTTCTTGGTTAGTTCTTCTTTTATCCTTAAGCTCAAGCCGGGCTTGAATTTTATGGGTTTTTGTTTGACTGGTGGTCTAGCGGGATCGGTAGGCAATCGATGCAAAATGATATTGGTGCTTAACCTAGGCATGTCATCATATGACCGTGCAAACACATCGATGTATTGTCAGCGGAGCTTGATCAATTCTTCCTTCTGCATTGCTTCGAGATGGATGCTGATTCGGGTTTCTTTTACGTCTTCTTCGCTTCCCAGGTTGATCACTTCTCTCTCTTCAAGGTTAGGCTTTTTCTGGATTTCCTGTTGTTCGATATCTTGTGGGAGACTATCTGGCATCATACTCTCGTCGTATTCCTCATAATCTTGATCGCTTTGCTCGAGGGTTTTGTTACTTGTCATAATCGTGGAACACAAGTTTTTATCGTTTTGATTACTGAAAAGAAAAGCTAAGTATAAATGAAGCGATAAATAAATTTGCAATAATTTTAAGAAAGCAATTCTTTTTATTTCATAAAAAGAGGAACGTCTGAGCGTTCAAAGAGGCAGATGACAAAAAGTACAGAAACAGCTCAAGCCTCAATTGACTGTGTGCTATTTTTCTAAAAGTTTTAAAATTCCACACTACCAAGACTCCTGGCGAACCAAAGATGGACTGGCAGTCCAATTCTGTAGGTCCTCTCCTGGTTCGGCATACCGAATGGTCGGTGTCTTGATATCAATTCCTTCACAGCATTCCTCAATCATGGTCACGAACAACCTTCCCATTCCATCGACGATGTCATCCTCTGGTGTCGAGCTCTGACCCGTACCCAATACACGCTCTGGCACAAAAGCCTTTTTACCGGAGCTACGGGTACAAGTCTTCCTAGTCAGAGGCTGATACCCTATGCCGGCTCTTCTTTTCTGCCCATATAGCTCAATCGGCTCTGTTATCGCATCTAATCGGGCTCCCAGCATGGTTCCCGGTTTGTATCCGTACTTCATCATTTCCCTCATGGCCATCTTTGATCTATACGGCGACTGCATTCCTAGGTTTTGATCAGTCTCTTCTATTTTGGTGGTATGTATGATCTCAATTGCATGGAAAGCGACCCCATCTAATCCTTCTATGACTGGGACTATATGTTCCAGATAAGCTGATTGGTTCCATTTGCCGTGGACTATGATCTCTTGATAACCCCATTCAAACTTCATACATTGGAGTAGGGTAGATGGGACGGCCCCTGCCCTGTGTATCCAAGGTCTTCTTAGCAGTAAGTTGTATGAAGATAAAATATCCATCACTTGGAATAGTATAGGAAACTCAACTGGTCCACTATGCAGAGCCAAATAGATTTCTCCAATGACATCCTTCTACCACCCGTCAAAAGCCCTTACTCTCACATGACTTTTCTTAAACTCTCTTAGATGGTTACCCAACTCTCATGGAGTAGAGAGCGAGCAGATATTAACTCCTGATCCCCCATCAACCAGTACTCGGGACACTACCTTATCTCCATATTTGACAGTGATATGTCGAGCTTTTTTGTGACCCACGCCTTTGATAGGAAGCTCTTCTCTTCAGAAAAGATCATATTTTCTTCGACCATTTTCCCAATGGTTGCCTCCAGTGCCTCACTGGTGGTGTTGCTCGGCAAGCTCACCCCACTTAACACTTTCATCAGGGCGTCCTAATGACTGTCAAAACTCATCAGTAAATCCATGATTGATATTTGTGATGGGGTTTTCTTCATTTGCTCGTCCATAAAGTATTCTTTAGTTGAGATCTTCTTCCAGAATTCTGCGGCCTCCAGATCTGTTATATTTCTTCTTTAAATATGCTCCCTGTTGCACCCTATTTTGCACTAGTCAAAAAAGGATTCAACTTGTGGTTTCACTGTTGTTGATGAAAGAGAGTCGCCACCTAATATTAAAAGGTATACTAGGGTACCTATTTAATTACTAAGTCATATTCTTTATTGGTCTGCTAACTAGTGAGATTATGGGTAAGGGTTCTTATTCTTCTAAGGGAAAGGTGTTAGGCACACCTTAAAATTTACCTGAGGTAGCTCCATAGGATTTAGACTAAATTTGGAATTAGTTATTTATAAAACGATTTGATTAATAATAAGGAAGGCTGCTTATTGTATACCTAAGGATGATATTGATAGAAAGAATGTGGAGTCTTAAAGGGATATGAATTTATAAAAGGGTTCATAAGAGATGTTAAAAGAGTTTTGAAATTGGCACATAAGTGGTCAAGATTTTATAAGCTTATAAAAGAGATTTAGTAATGAAAACACTTTGATTTGGGGGATGATTATCTACATAATACAAAAAGGATGTTTGTGAGAAATTATATCTAGAATTTACCTTAGATTCGAAGGATTTTCAAAGAAAGAGTCATTTCCTGGAAATTCCTTAAAGGCAACGATTTTCTGAAGTTCTGATTTTTCTTTTGAGAAAATGAAGTTAAAATTTGATTTTTCCTTTAGAAATAGAACTGCTTTTCACTAAGTTCTGGATTTCCAAATCCTTAAAGAGAAGAAGGGTGAGCAGATTACAACTAGCGAACAAAGGATCTACTATTAGCTAATTTCACTTTTTTTAAAAACCCTACATTGTTTAAGGCTTGCCTAAGTTCGTATGATACTAAAGTATAAAGGAAAGAAGAAAGCATGTGTTCTAATATATGAGTGTTATATACATGAGAGGTAAAACAACAATAAAGACATAACAAATACAACTAAACATTAAACTAGTAGAGGCAGTAAACTAAATTAATGAGGCAGTAATAATGTAATAAGAAGTCGAGGGAAAGAGGACTGGACTCTGGGATTGGGCCTCAAGAAGATAGGTCCAGCAGTAAAGAAGAGAAAACACAACGGACTTTGGACCCCTGGACGCAGTGTGACGAGCTCGAAACACATACTTAAATTATCCTCGCTAGTCAAAGATAGTATAGTATAATATCGTATCCACAGGGATTGGAGTTAAACAGTATTTTCATAGTTTCTAGCTTGATTTCTATCTAGGAGAATCAACAATTGAAATTTATATGATTAATAACTAAAATAACTAAGCGTCTAAAGCTATTGACTAATGACAATCACAACAAGGAACACGCAAAACAGGTTATCAATGGGAGAAGATAGGGTTTTGATGGGATACATGCAAGATAATTATTGGGATCTAACTCTAGATAATTCACTTCTAATGGTTAAGTGAGTCTCTCGAATTCACTCAATTATTAGTTCAAACATTCAGCAAAACCTCCTCTTTTGATTAAGTCTTAACCTCACAAGATGAACCAATTTAAGCACGTGAAGATATGCAAGAATGCGTAGTGGATTGGTCTTTAGGAGAACCTCTCTCGATTATACTCATAACTAGGTTTAGTCAATGATTAAACTAGCCTCTCTCGATTACTAAGAAGAATTAAAGAACTCAACTAAGAATATAATGCAAAAATATCACAAGTTATGCCTCTCTCTATTACATGAACTAGTGAGTATAGGTGCAACAATTAAATCATCCAAAAACGCTTCAATACATAAAACTAGAGTTATAATCCACAATCAATCATCAATACACCAAATCCATCAAACCCTAAAGAGAACTACTTCATAGATATGGAGCAATAAATCATAAAATTGTAGTTTGTTCCACATATATCACATGGCTCTCTCCATGTATTCGCGGTACTCCCAGGTGAACTCCATGAAAAATCGGGGTGCCTCTGACCCATTGCATTAAAATTGTAGTTTCCCACAACATTCACTTTCTCAGTTGAGGCTTGACACTTATGATTAAGGTGTCCTCTTCCACATATATCACAAGCTGTGTGAGGCTCACTCTGTATTGTAGCCAAGGTCAGCTTCCTTATTTCTTTAGTTATAGCATCAAGCTGTACCTGCACAAATGTATTAGCATTAACTTGGCGAACACCAGTTGATCTTATTCTTTCAGAACTCTCATAGGTCCACTGATTAGCATTTTCAGATAACTCATCAAGAATTGTAACTATCTTCTCTGGAGTCTTCTTCATCAAAGGGCCTCCAGCTGCATTGCTCAATGTTCTACGCAAGGCCAGTGTCAAACCATCCCAAAAGTCCTGGAGTTGCATCCAGAGTTCAATTCCGCTATGTTGACACTTTCGAACAATCTCCTTAAACCTCTCTAATGCTTCAAAAATAGTTTCAGTATCTTTCTGGCAGAAGTTATGGATTTCTCTTCTAAACTTGCCCGATTTTGCTGAGGAGAAATATTTATCAAGAAAATTTCTGGTCATCTCCTCCCATATTCTAATCGAACCTACGGGTAAGCTTTGAAGCCACTGTTTTGCATCGTCTTTGAGTATGAAGGGGAATTCCCTCAAGTACAATGCATCCCGTGACACACCATTTTATTGAAAGGTGTTTATAATCTCCTCGAAGTCCATTAGATGTGTGTTTGGATCTTTGTTTGGCTTCCCTCTAAAGACACAACAATTCTGATGGGTTTGAAGCAACCCTTGCTTCAAATCAAAATTGTTAGCTGCAATTGGAGGTGGTATCACACTTGATAATCCTTGATTGTAGATCGGTCTAGCATAGTCACCAAGTGGTCTCCCAGGCATGAGAGCTATATTTACGAAGATTTTGAGCAATTCTACGACTTCTCTCTTCTTCGTAGATAATCTGTGCATCTCTAATAGTTGGTTCTTTAGCATCTCATGCATCTTGTTCTCATCGTTGGACTGCTTCTCTCAAAGACAAATCTACATTATCATCATCGTTTTCAGCCATATCTTCTTTGGTTAAGGATTGCCCAACCTTTTCTAATGTCTCGGTGAGTTTTCTTTCCTTCCTCAGCTGTCGCAGTTGCTTTTCTATCTCAGGCTCGTATGGTAGCACTTCTTTCGCAGACGCTCGAGTCATGCACCAATCTACACCTATAACCTGCGCACATTCAACGAACACCAAACGTAAAAAAGGGAAAATTAAATTAAATAAAAATAAAAATTCCTGAATTAGCGCTACAAACTATTTCAAACACTATTGATTGCCAATCCCCGATAACGACACCAAAATTTGACGAGCTCGAAACACACACTTAAATTATGCTCGCTAGTCACAGATAGTATAGTATAATATCGTATCCACAGGGATTGTAGTTAAATATTATCTTCGTAGTTTCTAGCTTGATTGCTATCGAGAAGAATCAACAATTGAGATTTATAAGATTAATAACTAAAATTAACTAAGAGTCTAAAGCTATTGACTAATTACAATCACAACAAGGAACAAGCAAAGAAGGTTATCAATGGGAGAAGATAGGGTTTTGATGAGATACGTGCAAGATAATTGTTGGGATCTAACTCTGGATAATTCACATCTAATGTTTAAGTGAGTGTCTCGAATTAACTCAATTATTAGTTCAAACGTTCAGTAAAAACTGCTCTCTCGATTAAGTCTTAACCTCACAAGATGAACCAATTTAAGCATATGAAGATATGCAAAATGCGTAGTGGATTGTTCTTTAGGAGAACCTTTCTCGATTATCCTCCTAACTAGGTTTAGTCAATGATTCAACTAGCCTCTCTCGATTACTACGAAGAATAAAAGAACTCAATCAACAATATAATACAAAATATCACAAGTTATACCTCTCTTGATTACATGAAATAGTGAGTATAGATGCAATAATTAAATCATCCAAAAATGCTTCACTGCATAAAACTAGAGTTATAATCCAAAAACAATCATCAATACACAAAATCCATCAAACCCTAAAGAAAACTACTCCATAGATATGAAGCAATAAATCATAAATAAAATTTAAGTATAGGAAAACATAAATTCAATCCAAACTCGGGTCTTGAGTAATGAAGGAATGATGTAATCCCTGTGCTCGTGTTCATCCAACTCCTCCTTAGCCTCCTTAGGTCGAATATGTGTCAAAAGTCCAGAAAATAACATTTTTTCATGTATTTATACCAAGTAGGGTCGGGCCTAGACGAAATCTCCCTTTCCTAGCCGAAATAGGAAAACTTGCAAACTTAATGCTTTTCACGCGTTGCACTATGCTACGCCCAGTGCATCGCATTAGTGCAATTTTCTCGGTCGTAAACTCTCTGAACTTAGCTTGTCTGATAGAATTTTGTACTGAAGCTATGTACTATGCCACGCACTATGCTCAGACCCAAAAATTACAAGTCTCTGAACTTCTCAAATTTCTGACACACATTTGCACTGATGCGTCACGCAGTGCTATGCATGGTGTCGCATTAGTGCATTTCCTCAGAGTGTTGCTTCTTCCTTGATTTTTGACGTCCAGAAGTGAACCTCGACCCCCGAACACGATCCCGTTTTAATGACTTGGGATTTTACTCAGACTTTAAAGCTCCAATTATTTGATTTAGCTCCACAACATCTATATAACTCGAAATCATTCCTACAAGGCATAAAATATGCAATGATTGCAAAATACTACCAATTAATACTCAACACAAGTAAAGTACAGTGAATTAGAGTGCAATAAGTGACTAAAATACGAGATTATAGCCTACCATCACAGTGCAATAGCGCTGGAATTGGGTCTGAGTTCATCAAGAACTTTGAGGTCCAAACCGATGTACATGTGGAAAATAAGAAGGTGATTAAATATATATCCAATACATTTAACACACTCCAACTACATAACATTTTCGATGTACATGAGAAATACATAAACAATTAATAAAAGCTAGAACAATATTAATATGGTAGAGGAAATTATATATTAACGTGGTGGCTTTACTTAGCAAATAATTCACATTGGAAACCTTTCGTTGTCATTAAATACTAAACCCTTAAAGAACTGGATGTGTCAATAAATTAAGAGCTAAGGAGGGAACCCCACTCAAGGTCTATGCTCTCTTTGGATCTTCCGATACTTTAAAGTTCCCAAGGGACTCAAGGCCCAGGGTAATGCCTGTACCGGGGAGGGTAGCCCAACCTAAAGTCGAACTCCGCTCCCAAATACCCTTAATCACTAACAACATGTTTTCTTTATTGGTTTAAGTGCCAATGAGGCCCTTCCAATGCACACTAAATACTAAAGTATTACCTACCACAACATATATATTTTCCCCTCAATAATAATAACATAGGAAAAACACAGATTATTATTATACTAACTGAAGGACTTCATACCAAGGAAACCTAAAGGGAGAGGAACCAAGTTCAGAATATACAGAGATACAAGGAGGTTTCATAATCACACCATTGCACGAATGAATCACTAAGGCATAGCATAAACAGATATAAGTAATATTATTTGGTACCTTAAAGACATCAAAACGGATTCAAACCAACAACCATAGTCAACAATTGTTTCAAAGATATAATCAAGGTCATGGGACTGAATTCTTATCATGGTTATATACTCACAGATTTAAACGTAGTATCCCTAAGGTATCAATAGGATCGATCAGTTATCATGCTCAAACAATATCAACAAATGGACTTTAATAAGGTTTGAGAGTCAAATCCAGTTTTAGATCAACAGTAGGAAGAAGGACTAAGCATGGTTCAAAACAAAGTATGGTGTTGTAGAATTAAGCAAAGGGTAGAAACATTCAGTCAACTGCTTGTGGGCAGAATAAATGAGGTAGTGACCTCAAACAGGTATAGGAACTTTATATATTACAAATTCAAACTGATTAGGCAAGTGGAGAAGGAGATGAAAACATTGTATCAAACTAGTTCAAACTCAACATGAATCTAGCTCAACATATAGGTATGAAGTAACCATGCTTAAATTCTATCATTTGGTTTTTACAGTATCCTTTCTTCATGGGAGATAAGCTAACTATAGATGCATGCAGACTTTACAGAAATTCAGCAGGGGTTCAAAGAGATTAAGGACAGGGATGCATTGCACATATGTGTTAAGATCTCAACAGACTATTGGACAAGCAAACTTAGTTGTGCAGCAGTTATTAGTTGACCTTATCCAAACAAAATCATGACTTACACTAAGAATAGTTTAACCTTACAGAATATATATGCAACAAAGATACATGAGAAGAAACAACTTGGTGCAGATAGGATGGCTCCTTATGGATACAACAGTTGAGCAGGGTCATAAGAAAAGTTATAGTGATAACTTAGATATCACTCCCAGAATTAACAGGTGCAGATACAAAGAAGAAAACATCTGAACACTCAAATTCCTTTCAACTTAGTTAAGTGACATGGACATATGGATATCAGTTAAGATTACCAGATAATGAACCTGATCATGAACATATAAAATGCAGGGAAGTAACATGCAGAGGTGGACAATATCATTGGTGAAAGGGAAACATGAACATGATTGTTTTATCAATGATATTAATCAAATGGAATAAGGACAGGCAGTTTAACAAACACAGGCATACAAGTAAGTATTTAGACATTATAAGTTCAAGCTTAAGGTTAAGGAACATGGATACAAGTCTTGAACAAGTTCAAGTTTCAATTTAGCAGTGACTCTCAAGTAGCGAACTTAGCTTTCAAAGCTCATAAAATTACATAAATGCAATAAAACAGGAATGAGCTCATTATGAGTCACTGAGAACTACAAAGTTTTACATTAAACATAAACATATAAGAATCTAGGCATGGAGACTGTAAGAAAGCTCAGAACACAGATTAATAATTATCATTCAACCAATCTATTATCACTTAAGGAATCATAACAGAACATGCTAATCATAAAATATTACTATACTAACAAAACATAACTATCAAACATGTCCAACATAATATAATCTACAGAACTTTAGAATTGACACATCTAAATCATTTAGAGAGATGAACAAAAGAAAAGGGAAAGAAAGGTGCTAACCTTCTCAAGGGCAGTAGACCAAACAAATTCCCTTTGTTGCTCAAAGATCAGAACCTTCAAACTCGAACCAGCAAAAGAAACTCAGAAAAAGAGAGAAAACAGTAAGAGACCTAATATCACAAACCCTAATTTTTAGTGTTTGTGATTGTTCAGTGTTTAGATTGCTCTGGTTTGTTGGTGTTAGATTGTGTGTCGGTAAGAACATGAAAGACCCCTTTTTGTAGTGGCATTTAATGCTCTAGAGCTTTACGAATTCAAAATCAGTTGTGGAGAGTGACACATAGTAGATGATGATATCCAATCGAGTGAAAATCAGAAGACGGGGGGTGGGGGGGATCTAGTAATGATTTTACCTGTGTACTAGAGTGGCGTGAGTCGTTGAACATTGAAGCACAAGAAACCATTGGTCAGAACCCTAATACCCAGAGGTCATTGCATTTGACCTCTGGGTATCGAATATTGATGATGAATCCAGCTAACACCTCCTCCTCGCTTTGGTTTGAAAGAACGAAGGAGGAAACAATCGAGTTTGAAGTTTCACCTTTGGGGTCTGATTTCTTCGACTAGGTTTTGAAATTAAAAGGCAAAAATTGTAAGAACGACAGGACTGGGAGTGCGGGAACAAAAGGAATAGCCATGCATGCCATGGATTTGAAAGATCAGTAATGATTTGAAGTTTTATCTTTGAGGTTGGGGTTTCAGAATTTAGGCGGTTTGAATTTGTGATTGGAAAGGGAATGTTAAGCAATAATTGCGGATAAGGAAGACAGGATGGATGATTTCTTGATGGGTTCATGACTTTGCACGAATTTGTGCAAGGCTCAGATGATTGATGGGTCTGTATGCTCGAGTGAGAAGAGAGAAGAAGATGAAAATGGGAGGTGAGGCGGCTGAGTATTGTAAAAATAAATTAGGGGTTAGGGGAATAGGGGTCCGTCTTTAGGTTAATATTGAGAGATAGAATGGGCCGTTGGATCTGTTGATCAATGGTCCTGGAATTTTGGGCATTTAGAATTTTTTAGAAAAAAATTTAAGGGCCATTGGATTAAGAGATTTTAACGGTGGAGATGGGGTCTTTGGGCGGTTGTTTTAAATATCAAAGAAAACTCAAAGACTAAATGGGAGCTGTTGATTAGACGGATCAACAATTCTGATGTGTGTGTGTTTGTTTTGTGATGGTAGGGGGTGACGTGGCAAACACTGCTTGGTGCGAATAAAGTTACTTAGATTGCCAAGTTGGAAGAGAGAGGTGGACTTGGGCTGGGTATTTACGGATTGGGCTGTACATTTGGGCTAAAGTAATTTAATAAATAACCATTTTGTACTTGGTTAACGAATTGCAATTGTAGCCTTTTAGTTTTAAAACCCCTTTTAAAAATCAATTTAAATAAGCTTAACAATTTCAATAAAATATGATGAAATTATAATTATTATATGTTACTAATTATTTTAATTATCTATAAATGACACATATTTCAAACTGTAGCACTAATTTCAAAATATTAATAAAGTAGCCTAATTTTGGAAATTAAGGAGTAATTTTGTCAAATTATAAAACCTATGCATTGCACATACAAAAGTTATTTTATAATAGTAAATATATTTTTAATTACACAACATTAGTACTATGTAATTAATTTTGAAAATAATACTTAATTAATTTATAAAAAAAAGATATTCATTAATAGAAAAATACTTTTAAAGCATTTATTGTAAATAGCTAAGCGTGAATAAATTAATTTTAAAAGGGAGGGTCAAAATTGGCCGTCAACACTCCCTTTCCATATTCCCTCGGTTTATATCCTCAAGAGTGTAACACCCCCCTGACCTAGTCATACCGTGAGCCACTACGAAATCCGTCATCTTGGCTTTCCCTTTCTGTTGATATGCCCACGAGACTCTTTTGTATTCCCGATCCTTTTCATCCCTGGTAGCAGTGGTGGACGGTTGCTGGTAAGTCTGAACTATCACCGCAGGTTTCAATTGTACTATGATCACCGGAGTCCTTTAAGGTGGGATCCTTGCAACCTCAGCATTTCCTATCGTGACAATGGTTCCCTTCAAGTCATATTTTCATCTAGGGTGATCATATTAGCCCTTTGATTTTGATGATTTGGCATTGGATTGCAGTTCATATTGGGAAAAACTGGGGTGCACTGAATGGCTCCACTTTTGATCAATGAATCAATTTTATTTTTTAATCTAAAACAATCTTTAGTATCGTGCCCCGGTACATTTGAGTGGTACACACACTGTTTGGTTGCATCAATATTTTGAGGGATACTCATGAACCCTTCCTTCTATCGGATGTGTCAAACCTGCTCTCCTCTGTCTTTCAAACATTTGGGCCAGAGGTTCAAGAATCGGGGTGCAGTTTCTGGGACCTCTCTCTTCAAAACTTGGGCGAGGTCGGGGTTCATAGGTGGGTCAGTTTTGATGAGTGGTAGTTTGAACTGGAGCATATGGTCGTGGTGGGTTTGGATTGTTATGGGCTTCAGGCGGGTTATATTGTGGTTAGGGATAGTAATATGGCTGTGTGTTGTAGACTGGAGTATAAGCATGTGGTTGTGGGGAATGGTTGTTTAGAGAATAAGAGGTGTTTCCATGATGTGGGTTGGACTGGTAATAGGGGACGACTGTTGATACCTCTTTTTTTTCTTCTTTCCGCTACTTATTGATCCTGATTCGATAGCTTTGCTAGCTGCTTGCAATGCGGCCATGGATTTACCTTGCCGAAAGTTATACCTTCTTCTAGGAAATCTCCCATTTTGACCAGTTCAGGGAATTTCTATCCCATTATGCCCATCATTATCTCAAAGTAAATCCCTTCCCGAGCTCTGATGAAATACTTAGTCAATTCACTGTTGTCCAATAGAGGTTGTGCCCTGGTAGCCTCTGATCTCCATCTACGTGCATATTCTTGGAATAATTCAGACGACTTCTTCTATAGGTTTACCAGTGCGAACCTATTAGGGTTAATATATGTGTTGAATCGGAAGCAATTCATGAAATCCTCCTCCATATCCTGCCATGTCCTCCGGTTTTGCGGATCTTGTCGAGTATACCAAGTAAGTGCTTCCCCTATCAGGCTCCTTATGAACAACTTCATTCTCAACTTCTCGTTTCTTCCTACTCCAACTAGCTTGTCACAGTAGGCTCGCACGTGTGCATGGGGATCACCTTTCCCATCAAAGATATCAAACTTCGGAGGTATGTACCCTACCAGCATATCCACATCGGGATGGATACACAGATCCTCATAGTCTAGACTTTCGCTCCCCCGAGCGACCTGGAGGTTCTTCATTTGCTTTCTCAATGATCGTAATTGCTCAGACACTAATTCCTGCTCATTATACCTAGCTTCCCTCTCCATCTCGGTATATTAGTCAACTTCATAAGCTATCCTAACCGTGACAAGCGCTGTGAAGGTGGGTTCTAAAATAGCATATACGAGAGGAACATATCGCTCATGTGCAATGGTATGTGCCACAAGTATGTGCTGGTTTTGGTTAGTAGTAAAGGTGACTCCGTCATGAGGAGGGGTGTGAACTGTGTTGGTGGTAACTGGTGGATTTTGTAGCGTTTGAACATAATTTGGTACGTAAAGGGTGTGTATGAGAGGATTTGGTGGGGTTGCACGGGTTACTGGAGGTATAATCTGAGTGGAAAGGACCGAAGTCGGGGATATGGTTGGTCTGGCGAGTAGTAGAAGGAAAGTGGACGGGGATTGAATCTAGAGAAAGAAAATGGGGTGATTGTGGGAGCGTCGTCATGGCCAGATGTGACAATTCCCGGATATATTGTACTTCCTCCCTCAAAGATTCCATCTCCTGGGCCATCCTGGCCACATGTTCGTCATTCCTCGTATCATCTTTCTTTCCTGATCGTCCCGGGCTATCGGCTATTACCAGAGCATGTTCAGTCGGGTTATCTGTCGTAGACATCTTCGCTTTCGATCTTAGGTTGTACGGTGGTTCCGCCAGTTTTAGGTCAACACAAACCAACTTTTCTTTGGGGAATAATAATAAAGTAAGAAAATAAAATAAGGAAAATAAAAAGAACAGAAGTTAGTATCGTCATTTGCACAAGTAATAGGCACACAAAGAAGTTAGTTCATGTATTCAGGTAAATGCGTTCTCCTAGAAATTTATGGGCCTCTCTTTGCCAGAGGTAGACCTATGTCGCGAATATTTGACAAGCAATTAGATTTGACACATTCAGATCCGAAGCAAATTTTGTTTTCATTGATAGTGTTTGGATTAAAATAAGCGGGAACAAAGGTTACATCATTGTTTCCAACATTCACAAAATTACGTGGGATCAAATAAATTGCCTTTAGAGAAATGAGAAAGTTTGGGATAAAGATACAAAGTGGGAAAAGAGGAGAAATCAACCAAATTCTAGTAACCATCCCAGAAATCATTCCCTATTTCATCCTTTTCTTCTGGTTCTTCCTCCGGATATTCTTCAAATTCCTCTCCATCATCACTGAATTCAGATTCTTCATCTAGATATTCCTCTAGTTCTATCTCGGACTCTATCCCGAAACACTCCACTACTCGGTCATCATCTTCGGCGGGTGGTAACATGTGATCAATTGATCTCGGGACCACTTGGAGGTGCATGGAGGTAGTCACAAGGTAGTGTGACAAGATCTCATGATAGATTTGCAAAGCTGCCACTGCGTCTTCCAGCCAGGCTATTCCCTCCCTGCTCTGTCGGGCTAGATTGTCTTCTTCGTTGATCCAGACATAATATTCCGGAGTTCACCACGAGTTTTGACCCATTGGCATTGTGACCAGATCATTCCACTCTTCCTAAAGCCTTCTTATCCTTTATATTGGGATCTGGCCGTTGTACTCGTCCTCATACAATGCTGTCCTAGTCCAGACCCGAACAGTCTGAGAACTCGTAGTGGCGAGTATGGCTGGATGCCCTCAAGTCCTATAATCTCAATGAAGTATTTCTGAGGAGTCCTTAGGATTGATCTTCCACCTAGCCATGACAACTTCCAATTGATCCATTCTCCGCTTAGGTTAGTTAGCATCTCTCTCCACTTTTCCTGTCCATGTGGGGAGACTCAATGTCTCATCCTCTCGTTGTGGCTTCTAATCATGTTGCTGACACCCACAGAGGAGTCAACTGTGGCCTCTCGCAGAAAGAAATGCTTTGTGGCCCAGATTTGAAGCAGCAAGTTACAGCCCTTGAAGAAATTATATCCTCTGGAACATGCGGACAAAGCCTTGAGAATCTCGGGTAACACCATGGGTACCAGAGTGGCTTGGAGGTTGCCTCAGAATGTTGCCAAAACCACTGGTAACAAGTTGATATTGATCCATCCTCTTCTTTATGGGAAAACTAGCAGTCCCAGCAGCGCCAATGAGAAGGTTATGGGTCGGAGACTCTCCCACGTTGCCTGATCACACTGAAATTATCCCAAGTATCATTCATTGCTTTCACGATGTCCAAACTTGTCGAATAGTTGGTCCAGGATTACCCATCCATCCTCAAAGCTTCTCAAACCCCGACTGTTTGTCAGACCCAAAGCATCAAGAAACCTGTAATTGGGCATGGTGACTAGTAGTATCGATTTCCTCCCTATAAATAGAAGCTCCATGAAACTAGTAACTTCTTCCAACGTCGGCACTAACTCAGAATCAGCAAACTTGACCACCACCTTGGTCGGGTCCCGGAACTCCATTAGCAGGCGAGTAAGCACCTTGTTAGCTCAGATGTTTAGCAAGGCCGTCAGTGCTCCTATAGGTGTCCTGATTTAGTCTCCATGTTCTCGGCCGAAATTCTTCCACCATTGCTTTAGCTTGAGTGGTGATTGTCAAGCCCCGACCTCGGAGAGCAAAACTGGCGCTTAACCGAGATAACCCGGCCGAGCAAGCCTGTACAATACCTTCTACCCAACTCATCCATGAATAAATAGAAGCTACATTTATATCATTAATTAAACAGTAAGAAGTCATGTGAATAACACCAGTTCATTCCCATTAGTTACGTCGTTAACAAGTCTCCAAAATAGTACCTTGTACAATCATAGTTAAAGTGGAACAGATGATACGATTACAATATTTTTAGTTTAACCTACCCAAAAACAGATACAACCCACACTATGTCTACGGAGCCTCTAACAGGAACAAAAGAGTACTATGACAGTGCCGGCAACAAGGCCATGACTATACCTCAAAACGCTATGTACAAAGGATATGAGGTACATGACCCCGCAATGAAGTGGGTCTCACCAAGTTAACTGAGAAGAGGGTGTGCTGGTTTCACTGATCAACACCACCTGCTATGGAACCACCTGCATCCATTAAAGATGCAGCACCCCTGGCAAAAGGGACGTTAGTACATATGGAATAGTACTAGCATGTAAAACTAATCACCCTCTTAATAGAACGAGTAACAGTAGACGAAGAATAAAACATAAAGGTGTCAAATTAGGGGAAAGGTAAATTTCAAGTAAGTTTCAGTAATTTAAGTTGGGAGATCTTTAGCACCGATACACCACCGTGTTTTAGCATAGAGTCCAATCTCAGCCCGACCGGCTAAGTCGTCTCACTCCAAGACATACCCTTACATTACCCGATCGGCTAAGCCATATCATCACAATGCCGTGTGGGTTGACATCACATCATATCTCGCTAGCAATAATCTCATACCATTTAAGGGGAAACATCACAACACACCAATCTCATCCCATAAAAGGGGAAACAATCTCATCACATTAACATGGGGATTTACCCCTCAATCACTCCTACACCGGTACGTGTAGTTTCGGGGTTAGGTTGTTCCGACCTACCCTTCCTCGGTGGATAAACGATACTCCCAAGGTATTTATTATTAAAAAGATTTACCACTCAATTCATATTCTTTTACATTTCATTCATTTTATTGGCACCATTGTCCATAACGCAATATCATTCTTGGCACGTTGGACGCACATCATATTTCATGTTCTCTTCTTTCACTTTCAAATATCATCATGGATAATCAATAACAAGGCCTTTCTAATTAAGACTTCAAACACACATTTGAAACGTGCTTTTAAATCATAATGTATTAACACACAGCCCATGCTTAATCACCTTCTCAAGTAATAACTCAACATAACAAGAACATTTGGAATACAATTGAATGCATATATCTTTCGACACAAGGCTTATTCGAAAAAATCAATTTATAATGACAACACGAGACTTACAAGGATATTTTGGGGTTCCATTCTAAGAAAAGAGTTTATCCAACATACCTTGCCTCGAGCTTTTTAAATTACCACAATGTTCCAGGAATCTGTGCATTTTATCAAACACTAGGTGCGCATTAAGGTTTTAAGGTCCTCATATGGTGGATTCTTTTATCCCACTACCCAACGTTTACCCAAAAGAGCTCAAACATCTTCCAACTTCCCTTGATGGTACATGCATGTAAAATAAACAACTCCCACACCCAAGAATTGCTTGGCTTATTACCTATTTTCAGTTAATATCATGAAATTTAGGGTTATGGAGTAGAAACTTACCTCTAGGATGAAGACCTAGTGAATTTCTTCTTGTAAATTCTTCAACTTTGAGCAAGAATTGATGAGTGATGACTTAGGATCTTCCCTTCTAACTCTATGGTACCTCCTCTCTCTAGAAATATATGTTTTAATCTTCTAAAATGACCTCCAAGGCTATTTTATAAGTATGGGGTCGGGTTAATAAATTAGAAAAAGTGAAGCCCCGATGCAGATCTGCGGTCGCATATGCGACCGCATAACGCTTCTGCGGTCCGCACAATGGGCCGCACAATGGCCCCCAGAACGGCACCCCTACCTCACTCTGCGACCGGTCTGCGGTCACATAATGCCCAGCAAAACGTTCCTCCAGAATTATTTTATGCTGGATCTGCGAGGGGTTATGCGGCCCGCAAAGTGATTATGCGGCCGCATAAAGGTCCAAAAATTTGTCCAAATTTGCCCATATTTCTGCCAAGAAATGCCATGTATTTCAAAATCTTTTCTTCAACTCTCCAATGCACTGTTCAACACAAAAATTCCGAACCGCGGCGAGCTTGCTCGCCGCGAAGAATCCCGACAATCATCAAAACATAAGCCTATTTTGGCACCACGAAACCCCGGGTTTAGGTAACATTTTACGGGGCCTTACAGTGCTCCCATCACCATATTGATCTCAGGGATGTTTTGGTTGATTTCCATTTCTGCAGTAGGTAGAGAGAAAAGGGTTTGATAAGTGTTCGCTTCGGATCTCAAGTGTCTCGTCAGGGTTTGTTAGTCTTTCCACAGAAGATATGTTGTTGGGTGCATGACCCATGGAAATTAGGGTGGCTTTCTTAATCGTGTGTCGATGCCAAGGACCGACGCACCTAAGGTTTATGCAATATGACCTATGTTTTGCTAGAATACAGTGTTTTCTACTTTGAATTGGACTGAGGACTGCGAGAAGTTATGTCAGTTGACCTGAAAAAGCCATTCTTTGAAACTAAAGAATTTTGAAAGAAGGTTCGGAGAGGTGTAAAAGACAATCCTCGCATTCCATTGTGTGTGATAGTGTATGGAGAAGACTTGATTGGAAACATATGATGACAGTATATATAAAGCGCTAACAGATAGTGATGTAACAATAACAGTTTAGATAAAAAGGCAGGCATAATAATGAGTAAGTAAGGCAGGTAAGCATATAATTGCAAATTAAACACAGTTAAAGTAGTGTACAAACAATCGTAAGTTCCAGGTCTAGTATAAGTCTGCTAAGGTCAGAACCTAAGTGTGAATTCCCCAGCAAAGTCGCCATGTTGTTGAACCCTATTTTACATGAGTCAAAACAAGATCCAACTCGTGGTTTCTCTGTTATTGATAAAAGAAAGTCGCCACCTAATATTTAAAGGTATACTAGGGTACCTATTTGATTACTAAGGTCATTTTATTTATTAGTTTGCTAACTGGTGAGCTTGTGGGTAAGGATTCTTGTTCTTCTAAGGGGAAGGTGTTAGGCAACCCTTGAAATCTACCTGAGGTAGCTCCATAGCACTTAGACTAGTATGGTTTTTAAAAGGGTATGAGTTTGTAAAGGAGTCTTGGAAAATAATGTTTATATGTATATATAATTGAAAGAATGTTTTAAAAATATGTACATGATGATTTATATTTATTAAACATGTAAAGGGGGCTAAGTTAGAAAACACTTTGTATTTAAAGAATGTCGCTATTCATGTAACTCTAATTAGATAAGAATGTTGTAAGAAAGTGAGCCTAGGATGTACCTTGGTTTTCAAAATCTTAATTCTTAGACTTGAGGAAATCATTTTAAAAAATCTTTTACCGGGCGGCAACACTTTGTTTTAGAAGGCCGACTTCGTATCCCATTTTTGGTTCTTTTTGAAAAGAGGGACTATCGTTCTTGCTAAGCTATTTTTGGCTTCAAAATCCTTATGAAATGATAGTAAATCATAAGATATTAATAGCATGAGCAGTATATGATTAACGAGTGAAAACCAATTACTCTTAAGCCTAGTGTTTCTTTTAACCCTATGTCCTTTAAGGATTGTCTAAGTTGTTTATGTAATTCAAAGGGTAAAGTAAAACATTTAATCAGATATGATGAGTGCAATCTCATATACATGTGAGAGAATATTAATAACAGGATGTTAATAAAGCAGTAAAGGGTAAGGCGTGACTCTGGTTTGGGCCTGAAAGAGATAGGCCCAACAAAGAGCAGGAACAGACATCAGTGGGCTTCAGACTTCGAGATGCACTGGTACGAGATTTGGGCCTGAGTTTCTTTTGAGAACTCAGCAGTCCCAATGGTTGTACATGTTTAGAAGAAAGAGAGAACGCCATTAGATATAATACTCTATACATACAATCATACATGAAGTATATAAGTAAATGATTTGAATAAATAATAACCAATAATAATTAGAACTTATGAAAGGTTATACTAATGTGGGGTCATATATGTTAAAGTGATTCACATTGAAAACCTTTCATTTTCATTAAACACTAAACCTAAAAGAAGTAATGAATGTAAATAGATTAGAGGCTAAGGATAGAGTTCCACTCAAGGTCAAGGCTCCCTTTGGATCCTTGACACTTCAAAGTTCCCAAGGGTCTCAAGGCCCAGGGCAATGCTTGTGTTAGGGAGAGTAGCCAAACCAAGAGTTAAACTCTACTCCCAAATACCCCTAAACACTCACATTCACTCTTCCCCATAGGTTTAAGTGCCAATGAGGCACTTTCAATGTAAATCTCAAATACCACAGTAATACCATACCACAAAAGTATATACCTTTCTCAGGATGGCTAAAGCATAACATTATAAGACTACAAGACCATATTTCAAAGCTAAATGGATGATTAACATGCTAAGCAGGTTCAAAAGAAATCAGCTCCAAACATAGAGGCAGAGACATTATCATGTCATTGTTAAAGAATCAAACACTTGAAATCATATCGCTTAAGGATAGAAGGAATACATAGTTCAAGTCTGCAACATTTATGAACACAAATGTATCTTCCTTAACAACCTGTAATTAGACTAATCGCAGATTGGTTTTAACTTAGGTCTTGTTTTCTAATACACACAAGTTAACAGTCCTAGACAATGTTAACAGAGATGTGGACTAACAGTTTCAACTAAATATCTGAGGGGATTAGGAGAGGGTAGATTAACAATCACAATTAAGACTCATGAAGAGTGTTAACAACATTACATGATAATTACTACAATTTATGCTCTCTAAAGAGTGCTAATACAAACAAAAGTCAAACAGCTTCAATTATAAATACAGATCAGTAACCTCAATTAAGAGATACAGGTTGATGATTTCAATTGGACCCTTCTAATAGTATTAACAGAGATTCAAACAACAATCATAGTTAGGACTTCTACAGATGCTATCAGAGACACTAAAATACAATCAGAGTTTCTAAAAAGGTATTAACAAGATTATAGATTCACAAATTCAAATGGAACTCCTAAGAGTACTTAACATAATCTCAAACCATCAATCCTACTTAACTTTAAGAATTAATGACATAATCATTTCTTTATGAAAGTTTTGACTTCATACTAATCTCATTAAGAACAGAGCATGATGTATATCCAAGCAGTAGCAACAAAAGATTCTCTTTAGAGTTCACAAGCTAGGTTTAATCTACTCAATAGAGCTTAGTGAGATTTTGAAATAGTGTGGGCATGTATGAGATCACGAGGGAAAAACAGAGACATTGAAGAACGAAAATGATTACAAGATCACAAACACACAAAAACAAGACTTAGCAGAGGTCATATTATTAAAGTATTACTAACAATGTCACCACACGTGCTTCAAAAAAAGGATAAAGGTATCATCACATTGGGGAAAAATGTTAAGCATGTCTGGGATAGGATTTCAGGTAGAATGAAACTTAGCAGTAGTATTCTAACTAAAAATAATGTGTCACCATAACATTAATATACCTTATCAACACCTCATAGCTTAGATTAAGTATAAAGCAATCTCATAATAATACATAATATAGCACAAAGATCCAACTAACTTAGGATATGCCTACATAAATAGTCATGAGTTCAATCAAATAATTGACAGAAACACAGAGATATATTAAAGAGGTAAGAACAAGTTCAAAGGTCATAAGTTAATGCATCAGCGCCATGGTAACAATTTGATTCTCAACACCAAATAGATTCATACTCTATTGGATTCTAAGTTATTGAATTAACCAATATAGAATGGCAAAATGATATTCAAGATAGATTAGCATAACTGTCATGACAGTGTTAACAGAACATTAGAGAGATTTGGAACTAGATATTAAGAACATTAAGAAGTCTTTGGTCGTTTGAAAGTTAACAATAGACATAAATCATCATATGTATGTCAATATCAACATTTAATAACATAAAGAAGTTCATGGTTGTAGATTCTACCTAACAGTGATTAGCAAGCACATAAAATAGCTAAAAGACATGAACACATTGTTAATAAGATCATTCAACAAAAATAGTAAAGCAATTCATATTCAGAAACATAAACTAGTGAAAGAAGAACAAGGTTGAGGTTTTACTGACCTCCTTTGGGGCAGAAAACCAAACGAGTGTTCAAATTAGCCTTTAGGAAGCCAAGAGCTCAAGCTCTTAATCTCTAACACACTCAGAATCAGAGAGAAAAAGAAAAGTTGAAATTGACCAAGAACTCAAACTATATCAAAATTTCCCTAAACACTATATTGCGTATTAACTTCTCAGACATTAGGTGTAGTTGGAAGGTGTAAGGCCCCATAAGTTTTACATAAAACTCGAGGTTCCGTGGTGGCGAGAAGGTTGAAGAGGCCATCTAGGAGGCCGAGGAAGAAACGAAAAGGAAGTACCCTCATTTGTTTGAATAGAAATGTAATAGTTTCTATGAAATTACTTCCTATGAACTAAGTACCACTTGTACAGTTTATGCTCAGGATATGTCCTTTCTAGTAATATATTGCTTATGAGGCCACGGTTGGTGTTGTTTCATATTATGATGCATCAGTGGATTATGTACATGCTGTTAGGATTTGTTTTAGGGATTCTCTGATAGGTGGATAGGCCCAGTTACAAGGGAAACTCTGCCGAAATTGTTGAAAATTTGGGGAGTTAGTAAAAACTTGGGACTGCTAGTGTGTGAAGTAACAACTGGGTCATGTTGAGTACAAATAACATATTATACCCTCATTCAAGGAAAATGAACTTAAGTGGGGGATGATGTAAGGCCCCTTAAAATTTTACCTAAAACCCGAGGTTCTGTGGTGGCGAGGTAGGCAAATATGTTTGGTGACGGTACAAACTTTTTGGGTCGAACAGTGCGCTAGGGAGTTAAAGTTAAAAGTTGGCAGAAAAAGATATTTCTTCGGCCAACTATGCGGCCGCATAATCACTCTGCGCACCGTAGAATGGCCGCAGGGTGAAGCGAGAAATTGAGCAAAATTTGTGGGCCATTGTGCGGTCTATTATGCAGCCGCAGAATTGCTTTGCGGGCCGCAGATTGTATCGCATGCTCGACATGAGGAATTCCAAGAGGAGATTCTGTGGTCCGCTTTGCGATTGCAGAATCGATATGCGGGACGTAGAATGGCCGCATACCTAGGCAGGACTGCCCAGTTCCGAAGGGACATTTCGCGGCCCCTTTTACGGACCGCAGAAGCATTATGCGGTTGCATATGCGACCGCAAATTGGGTTCCAGAGCTTCATTTTTCTAATTTTTATAACCTGACCCTATTCCATTATATAGACGCTATGGACCATTTCTTAAGTAAAAACCTAGTACTTTGAGAGTGAGAGAGTGCTCTGGAATGGGAGAGGGTTCCTCAACAATTTGTTCTTCAATTATTGCTCAAATCTTGGAAGAATAACAAGGAAAACTCACAATATCTTCATTCTAGAGGTAATATTATACACCCTAACTCTCAATTTTGAAATTAAACTAAAAATATGTAATTAGTAAGGAAATTCTTGGGTGTGGAGGTTGTTCTTTTTGTATACATATGTTATCCAGGGGTGTAGGTAGATTGTTGAGCTAACAATGGTACATAATATGTTGTGGGATGATGGAATCCACCATAGGAGGACCTTGAAACCTTAATGCACACCTAGTATTTGATAAAATGCTCAAATGAGCTGGAACAATGACCATCCTCCTAATTTTTGGTTCAATTTGTTACATTTCTTAAATAGATCGAAGTTGCTAAGATTTTTAAAACATTTTAGAGTTTAAGGAAGCTCAAGTGAGGTATGTTGTTTAAACTCTTTCCTTAGAATTGAACCCCACAATGTCATTGTAATTCCCAAGTTACTCATTATGAATTGATTATTCCGAATAAACTGTGCGTCAAAAGACCTTTGTGTTCAATATGTATTCCAAATGCTCTTTTTAAGTTGTACTTCTATTTGGTAATGTGTTCAAGGTATTGGTTGCTCAGTTAAATGCTATGACTTCAAGTTGCATTTCAAATGATAGCTAATGCCAATTGTGTAAGAAATCTCAATGCACTTAAGACTCTTGTTTGCTCATATGTATGCTTATTGTCTTGAACATAACTGCCTTGTTGTTGAATATCCATAATGATGTTTGAAAGTGAAAAGGGGAGCACAAAATATAAAAATATGAAATACGGCCAACACACCACACAAAAATGGGGATATTACCATTGTGAATACAAGTGCCAACGAAATAAAAATTTGTGAAAGAGGTATGAAATGGGATGATTGATAGAAAAGGATGATGTCTCGGATGAGGCGGCCTAAGTGATCAAGTCGTGATTGGACGCCATACCGTACACATGGTGGTGATTGTGTTGGAAATTAAAATTGAAATTATGATTGTGGTTGATGTCTCGTATGAGACGGTCTAGCCGATTGGGTCGTGATCAGACGCCATGCCGTACTCATGGTGGTCAATATGTCGGAAATTGTAATCGAAACTTTAAACGGTGGCATATCGGTACTAAAGATCTCCCAACTTAAAATATGGAAATCACTTGAAAACTTATCTTGTTCCTAACTTGACGTTTTGGGTATTGTTTGAGACTCCCATTGATTTTATGATTGTTCATTCTTGTCTTATCATTCGTTCTATTGAAAGGGTTCTTAGTCATTCATACTAGTACTATTCCACATGTACTAACGTCCCTTTTGCCGGGGGCACTGCATCTTTAATGGATGCAGGTGGTTCCACAGTAGGCGGCTTTGATCATTGATAGCGGTACACCCTCTTCCCAGCTGACTTGGTGAGCCCCACCTCAATCGGGATCGTATATCTTTTGTCCTTATGTATTATGTTTTGAGGTGTAGCCGGGGCCTTGTTGCCGGCACTATCATCATACTCTTTGGTATCTATTAGAGACTCCGTAGATAAGTGTGGGTGGTATGTCGATGTTGGGAAAGGAAAACTAGTAATTTTGGTAACTGCATCACACGTTCCACATCAAACTATGAAAGTGTATGTATTATGAAACTTATAGATGATGAAACTACAGATAATGAATTGGTGTTGTTGTTCACATGAATCTCCTCACTGTCTAATTAATGAAATAGATCTTCTCTTCATGAGTGAGTTCGGGTAGAAGGTATTGTACAAGCTTGCTCATCCGGGTTATCTCGATTGAGCGCCTGTCACGCTCCCCGAGGTCGGGGCATGACAAACTTGGTATTAGAGCCTAAGGTTTTAAATTTCCTAGGATGACTCAGAGCGGTGTCTAGTAGAGTCCTTCTTATCGGTGTGTTGTTGACCACATCTATAATTAGGAGGCTACTTGGACATTTAGGAATAATACCCTTCTTTGATATTTTTGATCGTGCGATAAAGTTTATTGTAATATTGTTCCTCCTTTAACTCGTGTATTGCTCTAATTTTCAGTATATGGCACCCAAGAAGAAGGCAAGAACTGGCCAAAGAGCCAATGTCACCCCAGGAGTGGCAGTTGATCCTATATTTGATGATGCAGGTGAGCACCCGAGGGGTGAGGATATTCCCCCAACTACTACACTGCTTGATTCTACTACAGCTGATCAAACCGCACCTATCCCTATCCCTACACCTACTGAGGGTGCAACTGTCGCTCCAACTGATGTTCCAGTTCCACGTCCAGCTCCAGCTTCCGATTCTGGTGTTTCTCATGTTGACCATATGGGATCTATATAGATGTTGGCTCAGATAGTGGCTTCCCAAACCCAGAGATAAAATGTTGCACCCACCTCTTCCAGTCAGCCAGGGGATTCTGCCAGTTCCGGGGTGAACAGGTTTCTCCAGTTGGATCCTGTAGTGTTTACGGGTACTAAACCATATGAGGACCCCCAAGACTTCTTTGATGAGATGCACAAGACTCTCTAAGTTATGTGTGCTCCTGAGACGGAGGTAGTAGAATTGGCCTCTTACCGCCTGAAAGAGGTAGCATATTCTTGGTTTGAACTATGGAAAGAGTCCCGTGAAGAAGGGAGCCCTCCAGCGAGGTGAAGTGAGTTTGCCGACGCTTTCATGGATCATTTCTTGCGTGTCGAGACTAAGGAAGCCCATGCTGCTGAGTTTGAGAACCTAAAACAAGGTAGCAAGAGTGTGGGAGTACCATATGGAGTTCGCGCGCTTGTCCAAGTATGCTATTCACATGATGACTACCATGGAGGCTAGAGTGCACCAGTTGGTACAGGGCCTTAGCCCCTTGGTTATTAATGAGGCCGCTACATCTGCCTTGAATTCTGATATGAACTATGGGAAGATGGTGGCATTTTCTCAAGCCATAGAGACCCGCAAGATGAAGAATAGAATGGAGTGAGAGAGCATCAACAAGGCCCGGTCAGCGGGCAACGTTTGTGGTACTACTGGTGGTAGTAGTGGTAGGACAGCTTTCAGGGTAGGGTCATCAGGGCCGTCCCAGTATTTTGCTCAGTCTTCAGTTAGTGCACCGCCATCGAGGCCTAGTCAGTAGAAGGGGAACCATTTTAGGCCTAGCTAGGGTGACGTGGGATCCTACCAACAAGGTCAGTCTGGTGGGAGATTAGCAGAAGTGGAGCTCCCCATGCCCTAGGTGTGGGAAGATGCTCTTGGGAATCTATTACATGGACCTACCCATATGCTACGGGTGCGGATTGAGGGGTCACATTAAGAGGGATTGTCGTTCGCCCCGCTAGGGTATGGGCAGGGGTACAACTCTGCCAGGCAGTTATCCAGCGACTATGTCCGCGACACCTCCTCCAGCCCGAGGCCCTCTAGCACACGTAGGGCGTGGTGCAGCTAGGGGTGGTACGAAGCTTTCTGGAGGACCCAGCCGTTTCTATGATATGAGTGGTCGCCAGAGTGTAGAGGCTTCTCTAGATTTGGTCACAGGTATATTGACTATCGAATCTCATTATGTGTATGCTCTTATTGATCCTTGTTCCACTTTGTCCTATGTCACTCCTTATGTTGCTATGGAATTTGGTATAGAACCGAAACAACTTCATGAGCCGTTCTCTGTATCTACTCCGGTTGGTGAGTCTATTATGGCCATACGGGTTTATAGGGATTGTGTTGTCATGGTGCGTGGTCGGGACACCATAGCCGATCTCATTGAAATGGGGAGGGTTGATTTTGATGTGATAATGGGGTTGTACTAGCTCTATTCTTGTTTTGCCAAGCTTGATTGCCGAGCCATAACTGTGAGGTTCGAATTTCTAAATGAGCCAGTTGTTGAATGGAAGAGGGATAACGTGGTGCTGAATGGTAGGTTTATTTCAAACCTTAAGGCCACGAAGATGATTAACAAGGGGTGTATCTACCATTTGGTCCGGGTTACGGATACCGATGCTGAGGCACCTACACTTGAGTCTGTGCCAGTTGTGAATGAATTTTCGGAGGCCTTTCCCGATGAACTACCTGGAATCCCGCCAGATAGGGAGATTGATTTTGGAATTGATGTGATGCCAGGCACATAGCCTATATCTATTCTACCTTACAGAATGGAACCGGCCGAGTTGAGGCAGCTGAAAGAACAATTGAAGGATTTGTTAGAAAAGGGTTTCATCCGGCCGAGTGTGTCGCCTTGGGGTGCACAAATACTTTTTGTAAGAAAGAAAGAAGGGTCACTGAGAATGTGTATTGACTATTGACAGCTTAACAAGGTCACAATCAAGAATAAGTACCCACTGCCAAGGATAGATGACTTGTTTGACCAATTGCAAGGTGCTAAGTACTTCTCAAGATTGATTTATGATCTGGGTATCACCAATTGAAGATCAGGGAGCAGGATATTCCGAAAATAGCTTTCGGCACCCGGTATGGGCACTTTGAATTTCTGGTAATGTCTTTCGGGCTAAAACGTTCACATGTAGCTTTCAGGGATCTTATGAATCGGGTCTTCAAACCTTTCCTTGACTCCTTGGTAATAGTGTTTATTGATGATATTCTTGTTTATTCGCGAAGTCGAGAGGGCCATGCCGATCATCTCAGGGAAGTTTTGCAGGTCCTGTATCAGCACCAGTTATATGTGAAGTTTTTGAAATGTGAACTTTGGCTTGAATCTGTTACGTTCTTGGGTCATGTTGTCTCTAGAGAAGGAATTGAGGTTGACCCCAAAATATTTTAGGCGTGAAGAATTGTCCTACACCTACTACTCCAACAGAGATTCGTAGTTTCTTGGGCTTAGCTGGGTATTACAGAAAGTTTGTGGAGGGGTTCTCTACTCTTGCCTCTCCGTTACCTAAATTTACGTAGAAGGCAGTTAAGTTCTAATGGTCAGATACTTGTGAAAGAAGCTTCCAGGAATTGAAATTAAGATTGACTACGGCACCAGTGTTGACTCTACCAGAGGGTACGAAGGGATTTGTGGTATATTGCGATGCTTCAAGGATCGGACTTGGGTGTGTATTAATGCAACATGGCAAGGTGATAGTATATGCTTCTAGGCAACTGAAGAATCATGAAAAGAACTATCCAACACATGCCCTAGAGCTTGAGGCAGTGGTATTTGCATTAAAGATTTGGCACCATTATTTGTATGGGGTCAATGTGGATATATTCACGGACCATAAGAGCCTTCAATATATTTTCAAACAGAAGAAATTAAATTTGAGAAAGAGAAGATGGCTCGAGTTACTCAAGAATTATGACATCGACATCCTATATCATCCGGGGAAGGCTAATATTGTAGCGGATGCTCTTAGCCCGAAATCTATGGGCAGTTTGGCTCACTTGGAGGCATATCAAAGGCCGTTGGCCAAGGAGGTTCATCGGTTGGATAGTTTTGGAGTACGTCTTGCGGACTCTAGTGAAGGAGGGGTGATTGTACAAAATAGGGCTGAATCGTCGCTTGTGGTGGAAGTAAAGGAGAAGCAATTCAATGATCCATTATTGGTACAACTGAAGGCGGGGATTCATAAACATAAGACCATGGACTTTTCTCTTGGCGTGGATGATGGTACCCTAAGGTACCAAGGGCGGTTATGTGTTCCAAATGTGGATGGTCTCCGAAAAAGAATCATGACCGAGGCTCACACTTCTATGTATTCCATGCACTGGGCTATACAAAGATGTATCATGATCTTAGGAAAGCTTATTGGTGGAACGATAAGAAGAGGAAATTAGTGGACTTTATGGTAAGATGTCCAAATTGTCAGCAAGTGAAGGCCAAACACCAAAGGCCTGGTGGGTTGGCGCAAAACATAAAAATCCCAATGTGGAAGTGGGAAATGCTTAATATGGACTTTGTGGTAGGACTACCTCTCACTCCTCGTAAGTTTAACTCGATTTGGATGATTGTGGACCGACTCAAAAAATCAGCACACTTCTTGCCAGTTAAGGCTACCGACACAGTGGAACAATATGCTCAGTTGTATATCAAAGAAATAGTCAGGTTGCATGACACCCCAGTTTCTATTATATCAGATCTAGGGGCACAGTTCATGGCTAATTTTAGGAAGAAATTTAAGCAAGGTTTGGGTACTCAGGTGAATCTTAGTACAGCCTTCCATCCACAGACCGACGGACAGGCAGAGCGGACTATTCAGACTCTTGAGGATATGTTTCGCGCTTGTGTTCTTGACTTCAAAGTTAGCTAGGATGATCATTTTTCACTCATAGAATTTTCCTAAAGCAATAGTTATCATGCTAGCATTCAAATGGCACCGTTCGAGGCTTTATATGGTAGGAGATCTATATCTCCCATTGGGTGGTTCGATATTGGAGAAGCAGAGTTGATAGGGTCAGACCTCGTACATCAGGCTATGGAGAAAGTTAAAATCATTAAGTAGCAGTTGAAGACTGCTCATAGTCATCAGAAGTCCTATTCGGATGTTCATGGTTGGGATTTGGAGTTTAAAGAATATGATTGGGTATTCTTGAAGGTTTCCTCGATGAAGGGTGTAATACAATTTGGTAAGAAAGGGAAATTGAGTCCGAGGTATATCAGACCGTATGAAATCTTTCAGAGGAATGGTCTGGTGGCATATAAGCTTGAGCTACCACCTGAGATGTCATTAGTGCACCCGGTATTCCATGTGTCTTTATTGAAGAAGGTAGTTGGGGATCTTTCGGTTATTATTCCAGTAGAAACTATTGAGGTTAATGAAGAACTGACCTATGAAGAAATTCCAGTTGCAGTTTTTGATAGACAAGTTCGAAAGCTAAAAAATAAAGAAATTTCCTCCGTGAAAGTGTTATGGCGAAACCAGCAGGTTGAAGAGGCCACCTGGGAGGCCGAGGAAGAAACGAAAAGGAAGTACCGTCATTTGTTTTAATAGTTATATAATAGTTTATATGCAATTACTTCCTATGAACTAAGTACCACTTGTACAGTTTATGCTCAGGATAGTTCCTTTCTAGTAATATATTTCTTATGAGGCCACGGTTGGTGTTGTTTCATATTATGTTGTATCGTTGGATTATGTACATGCTGTTAGGAGTAGTTTCTAGGATTCTCTGATAGGTGGATAGGCCCAGTTACAAGGAAAACGCTGCCGAAAGTTTTGGGAATTTGGGGTGTTAGTAAAAAATTTGGACTGCTAGTATGTGAAGTAACAACTGGATCATGTTGAGTACTAATAACGGATTTAGACCCTCATTCGAGGATGAATGATCTTAAGCGGGAGAGGATGCAAGGCCCCGTAAAATTGAACCTAAAACTCGAGGTTCTGTGGTGGCGAGGTAGGCTAATATGTTTCGTGATGGTACAGATTTTTTGGGTCGAACAATGTTCTATGGAGTTAAAGGAAAATGTTGGTAGAAAAAGACATTTCTGCGGCCCACTATGCGGCCCCAGAATGGCCGCAGAGGTAAGCAGGAACTTGAGCAAAATTTGTGGACCATTGTGCGGTCCATTATGCGGCCGCCTAATTTCTTTGCGAGCCATAGATTGTATCGCAGGATCGACATGAGGATTTTTGGGAGGAAATTCTGCGGTTCGCTTTGCGACCGCAAAATTGATATGCGGACCGCAGAACAGCCGCATACCCAGGCAGGGCTGGCCAGTTCCGGAGGGACGTTTTGCGGCCTCTTTTGCGGACCGCAGAAGCATTATGCGGTCGCATATGCGACCACATATTGGGTTCTAGAGAATTATTTTTTTGATTTGTATAACCCGACCCTATTCCATTATATAGATACTATGGACCATTTCTTAAGTAAAATCCTATTATTTTGAGAGTGAGAGTGCTCTAGAGCGGGAGAGGGTTCCTCAACAATTTGTTTTTCAATTCTTGCTCAAATCTTGGAAGATTAACAAGGGAAACTCACTAGGTCTTCATCCTAGAGGTAAGATTCTACACCCTAACTCTCAATTTCGAAATTCAACTAAAAATAGGTAATTAGTAAGGACATTCTTGGGTGTGGAAGTTGTTAATTTTGCATTTATGTGTTATCAAGGGGTGTAGGAAGATTGTTGAGCTACAAATGGTAGATAATATGTTGTGGGATAATGAAATCCACCATAGGAGGACCTTGAAACCTTAATGCACACCTAGTGTTTGATAAAATGTTCAAATGAGCTGGAACCATGATCATCCTCCTAATTTTTGGTTCAATTTGTTACATTTCTTAAATAGATCGGAGTTGCTAAGATTTCCGAAACATTTTAGAGTTTAAGGAAGCTCAAGTGAGATATGTTGGCAAACTCTTTCCTTATAATTGAACCCCACAATGTCATTGTAAGTCCCAAGTTACTCATTATGAATCGATTATTCTGAATAAACTTTTGAGTCAAAAGACTTTTGTGTTCAATATGTATTCGAAATGCTCTTGTTAAGTTGTACTACTATTTGGTAATGTGTTCAAGGTATTGGTTGCTTAGTTAAATGTTATAACTTCAAGTTGCATTTCAAATGATAGCTAATGCCAATTGTGTAAGAAATCTCAATGCACTTAAGACTCTTGTTTGCTCATATGTATGCTTATTGTCTTGAACATAACTGCCTTGTTGTTGAAAATTCATGATGATGTTGAAAGTGAAAAGGGGAGCACGAAATATAAAAATATGAAATACGGCCAACACGCCACAAAAAAAGGGGGATATTAGAATTGTGACCACTAGTGCCAATGGAATAAAAAGATATTAAAGAGGTATGAAATGGGATTATTGATAGAAAAGGATTATGTCTCGGATGAGGCGACCTAGCCGATCGGGTCGAGATCGGACGCCATGCCGCACACATGGTGGTGATTGTGTTGGAAATTAAAATTGAAATTGTGATTGTGGTTGATGTCTGGTATGAGACAGCCTAGCCGATCGGGTCGTGATCGGACGCCATGCCCTACATATGGTGGTGATTGTGTCGGAAATTGTAATTGAAACTGTAAACAGTGGCATATCGGTACTAAAGATCTCTCAACTTAAAATATGGAAATCACTTGAAAACTTGTCTTGTTCCTAACTTGATGTTTTGGGTATTGTTTGAGACTCCCATTGATTTTATGATTATTCATTCTTGTCTTATCATTCGTTCTATTGAGAGGGTTCTTAGTCATTCATACTAGTACTATTCCACATGTACTAACGTCCTTTTTGCCGGGGGCACTGCATCTTTAATGGATGCATGTGGTTCCACAGCAGGCAGCTTTGATTGTTGATAGCAGTACACCCTCTTACCAGCTGACTTGGTGAGCCTTACCTCATTCGGGGTCGTATATCTTTAGTTCTTATGTATTATGTTTTGAGGTATTGTCGGGGCCCTGTTGCTGGCACTATCATCGTACTCTTTTGTATCTATTAGAGGCTCCGTAGACATTGTGTGGGTGGTATGTCGGTGTTGGGAAAGTCCAACTAGTAATTTTGGTAACTGCATCACACGTTCCACATCAAACTATAAAAGCGTATCTATTTTGAAACTTATAGATGATGAAACTACTGATAATTAATTGGTGTTGTTGTTCACCTGAATCTCATCACTCTCTAAGTAATGAAATAGATCTTCTTTTTATTCATGAGTGAGTTTGGGTAGAAGGTATTGTACAAGCTTGCTCGGCCGGGTTATCGCGGTTAAGTCGGGGCATGACAAACTTGGTGTCAGAGCCTAAGGTTTTAAAGTGTCCTAGGATGTCTCAAAACCGTATCTAGTAGAGTCCTTCTTATCGATGTGTTGTCGACCACATCTATAATTAGGAGGCTACTTGGACATTTAGAAATAATACCCTTCTTTGATGTTCTTGATTGTGCGATAAAGCTGATTGTAAGTTTGTTCCTCCTTTAACTCATGCATTGCTCTAATATTCAGTATGACGCCTAAGAAGAAGACAAGAACTGGCCAAAGAGCCAATGTCACCCAGGAGTGGCAGTTGATCTAAGTTTGATGATGTGGGTGAGCACCCGAGGGGTGAGGATATTCCCTCAACTACTACATTGCCTGATTCTACTACAACTGATCAGACCACACCTATCCCTACACCTACCGAAGGTGCAACGCTCCCTCCAACTGATATTACAATTCCAACTCTAGCTCCACCTTCCGATTCTGGTGTTTCTGATGTTGATCTTAGGGGATCCATATAGATGTTGGCTCAGATAGTGGCTTCCCTAGCCGAAAGATCAAATGTTGCACCCACCTCTTCAAGTCAGCCAGGGGATTCTGCCAGTTCTGGGGTGAACAGGTTTCTCCAGTTGGAACCTCCGGTGTTCACGGGTACTAACATAGATGAGGACCCCTAGGACTTTATTGATGAGATGCACAAGACTCTTTGAGTTATGCGTGCTACTGAGATGGAGATAGTGGAATTGGCCTCTTATGTCACGCCCCAAAACCGAGGAGCGCGATCAGTGCTTAACCGAGTGAACCCGACTGAACAAGCCTGTTAGATTTCCTTCTACCCAAACTCATCCACGAATGAAGATAATACATATTTTCATTAATTAGAAGAAAAGGTGTTCATGTTCACAATACCAATTCATTACCAATAGTTCCATCATTTTTAGTCGTCTTAACTAGAACAAGTAATACAACCATAACATAACGTAGTTTGTCTTTCCCAGCACCAATGCAAAACCCAAACTATGTCTACGGAGCCTCTATAGATAAAGAAGAGTACAATGATAAAGCCAGCAACAAGGTCCCGGCTATACCTCAAACCGAATACATAAAGTACAAAAGATACATGACCCCGGAATGATGTGGGGCTCACCGAGTCAGCTGGGAAGAAGGTGTACTACTATCACTGATCAATATCTCATGCTGTTGAACCACCTGCATCCATTTAAAGATGCAGCGCCCCCGGAGAACGGGATGTTAGTACCGTCGAATAGCACTAGTATGTATAACTAAACAATCCTTCAATAGAATGACAAATAATACAAACAAGATTATCATAATATCAATAAAAGCCTTAATTAACATCAAACCTCAATTTAGGATCAAGAGAGTATTCAAATTAATTATCATATCTCACATTAGGAGATATTTAGTATCGATATACCATTGTCCACAATACCATTATTCATAAAACCAGTACCACCGTACTCTTAGCACGGAGTCCGATCACGACCCGATCGGCTAGGCCATCTTATTAGAGACATCAACCATAATTTCTCTCAATATCAATACCACCACCTTTAACACGGAGTCCGATCACGACCTCGTCGGCTAGGCTATCCGTTAGGGACATCGACCACAATCACAATCCCCACCATGTGTGCGGCATGGTGTCCGATCACGACCCGACCGACTAGGCTGTCTTATTTGAGGCATCAACCTTTTTATATCAATCATCGCATTTCGTATTACTTTCACATCTTTTCATTCCATTGGCACTAATGACCATAATTATAAGATCATTCTTGGCACGCTGGCCATATTCAGTATTTCATGCTCACCTTATCAATTTTAATTATCATCATCATCATCAGCAACAAATACAATTCAAATCAAGGTGTGAAGTACACATGTGAGCAATTAAGAGTCTAAAGCACATAGACATATTTCACAAAATTTGGCATAATAGCCTTCATTTGTACTTGACTTAAAGTCAAAACATTATTAATGCACAGCCCATATTTTAACACATCCTCAATTGGTAACATAACAAGAATAAAGCATTTGGGATGCTTGTTGAACATATATCTTTCAATTCAATCTTACTCGGAATAGCCAGTTTCATAGCGAATCACCCGGGACTTACATATTTTACATGCATATCGTGGGATTCAATTCTAAGAGAAGAGTTTAGCCAACATACCTCACTTGAGCTTCCTTAAACTCTAAAATGTTTCGTAATTCTTAGCAACTTCAATCTATTGTAGAAATATAATAAATTAAATCAAAATTTGGAAGATGATCATTGTTCTAGCTCACTTGAGCATTTTATCAAACAGTAGATGTGCATAAGGTTTCAATGTCCTTTTTATGAAGGATTCCATCATCCCACAATCCAAGCTTTACCATTTTTAGCTCAACAATCTTCCTACACCCCTTGATAACACATGCATGTAAAATAAACAACTCTCATGCCCAAAATTTACCTTGCTAGTTACCCATTTTCAGAAGATTTCGAAATTAGGATTTAGGGTATAGAATCTTACCTCTAGGATGAATACCTAGTGAGCTTCCCTTCTAAATCTTCCACAACTTGAGCAAGAATTAAATAAAATTATTGAAGAACACCTTCTCACTCTAGGGCACTCTCTCTCACTCTAAAATATCAGATTATGGCTCAAAAATGGCCCAAAGAGTGTATTTAACGAAATAGGGTCGGGTTTTAAAAACCCAAAAATGGAGCTCCGGAACAGTTCTGCGGTCGCATAATATGCGGACCGCATATCGGTCGCATAATTGATGATAAAATGATCAAAAAAGTTGTCTATGTGTGCGGTCACTATGCGGTCCGCATAACTGTTATGCGATCGCATAATGCACCGCATAACATTTATGCGGTCGCATAGTCGACCGCATAATTGCTTCCAACTGACCCAATTAACTGTCTCACTCTGCGGCCATTATGCGGTCCGTAGAGTGATTCTGCGGTCGCATAATGGATCGCAGAAATGCACTATTCCGCCCAAAATGTACTTTTACTTTTCTCAAACACATAAGCCTAGTCCGGCACCATGAAACATTATTTTCTTTGCAAATTTTACCAGGCTTTACACTTAAGTTCTTCAAATTTTTCCAGGGTGTTACATTCTCCCCCGCTTAGGATCGTTCATCCTCGAATGAGGGTTCAAAACCTATTATTAACATCTTATGCAACTCAGTTTGTTTAATACCACATTCGAGCAGCCCCAAATTTGACTAACTCCTAAAATTTCCAAAACTTTTGCTAGAGTTTCCTTTGTAACTAGGCCTATCCACCTATCAGAGAGCCCCAGAAACACATCCTAACAACATATACGTATGCCAACGACGTAACATAATACAAAACAACACTAACTGTGGCCTCACAAGCAATTATATTACCAGCTCAGAACACCCTTAACATCAAATGTACAAATCATACGTAATTTATAGATAGCAACTCTTAGAATTTTTCATAGATCACAACTTTATAAATACATGGTCATTCAAACAAATAAGGATACCTTTTCTTCATTTCTTCCTCGGCCTCCCAAGTAGCCTCTTCAACCTATTCGTTTCGCCACAACTTTCACTGAGGCAATTTCTTTATTTCTCAATTTTTAGACTTGCCGATCAATAATAGAAATCGAAATCTCTTCGTAAGTCAATCTCTCATTTACCTCAATAGTCTCGATCGGAATAATGAGTGTCGTATCTCCAACCACTTTCTTCAACATAGATACATGAAACACCGGGTGTACTAATGACATCTCAGGTGGTAGCTCAAGCTTGTACACCACCTTACCGATCTTCTGAATGATTTTGTATGGTCCGACATACCTTGAACTCAATTTCCCTTTCTTACCAAATCACATTACACCCTTCATGGGGGAAACTTTCAAAAATACCCAGCCATCTTCTTTGAACTCCAAATCCCTACGACGAATATCCGAATAGGATTTCTGATGACTCTGAGCAGTCTTCAACCGCTCCTTAATGATTTTAACTTTTTCCATAGCCTGATGCACGAGGTCTGGCCCTATCAACTCTGCTTCCCCAATTTTGAACCACCCAATGGGAGATCTATATCTCCTACCATATAAAGCCTCGAACGGTTCCATATGAATGCTAGTATGATAGCTATTATTGTATGCAAATTATATAAGTGGTAAATGATTATCCCAGCTACCTTTGAAGTCTAGCACACAAGCACGCAATATATCCTCAAGCGTTTGAATAGTCCGCTCTGCCTGCCCATTCATCTGTGGGTGAAATGCTGTACTAAGATTCACCTGAGTACCCAAAGCTTGCTGAAATATCTTCCAAACTTTAGCAGTAAATTGTGCTCCCCGATCAGAAATGATGGAAACTGGGGTGCCATGCAACCTGACTATTTCTTTAATATACAACTGAGCATACTGCTCCGCTG
>AWOL01S0025200.1:104683-161135 GCA_000715115.1 Nicotiana otophora
GGAATTTCTATGTTCTGTGCCAACCCACCGGGCCTTTGTTGTTCGGCCTTCACTTGCTGACAATTTGGACATCTTGCCACAAAATCCGCCACATTCCTCTTCATAGCATTCCACCAATAGACTTCCTTAAGACCATGATACATTTTCGTAAAACCTGGGTGCATGGAATACCTAGAAGTGTGAGCTTCAGTCATAATTCTTTCTCGGAGACCATCCATATTTGGAACATAGAGTCGCCCTTGGTACCTTAGTGTACTATCATCCATGCTAAGAGAAAAGTCCATGGTCTTATGTTTATGAATCCCCTCTTTCAACTGCACCAACAATGGATCGTTGTATTACTTCTCTTTGACTTCCACAAGAAGCGATGATCCAGCCCTATTTTGCACAATTACCCCTCCTTCACTAGAGTTCGTAAGACGAACTCCCAAACTAGCCAATCGGTGAACTTCTTTGGCCAATGGCCTTTGATATCCCTCCATGTGTGCTAAGCTACCCATAGATTTTTGGCTAAGAGCATCCGCCACAACATTAGCCTTCCCCGGANGTCAATTTTGGAGAAGTACCTGACACATTGCAATTAATCAAACAAGTCATCTATCCTTGGCAGTGGGTACTTATTCTTGATTGTGACCTTANTTTACTTCTGTTTGAAAATATATTGAAGGCTCTTATGGTCCGTGAATATATCAACATGGACCCCATATAAATAATGACGCCAAATGTTCAATGCAAAGATGTGTATAAGAGACAGCTCTATACCATAGNCTAGGTCGGATGAAACCCTTTTCTAACAAAGCTTTCAATTGTTCCTTTAGCTCCTTCAATTCTGTCGGTGCCATTCTGTAGGGTGGAATAGATATTGGATGTGTGTCTGGCATCACATCAATCCCAAAATCAATCTCCCTGTCTGGTGGGATCCCAGGGAGTTCATCCGGAAAGACTCCCAGAAATACATTCACAACAGGCACGGACTCAAGTGTAGGTGCCTCAGCATCAGTGTTCGTAACTCGGACCAAATGGTAGATACACCCCTTGTTGATCATTTTCGTGGCCTTAAGGTAAGAAATAAACCTACCCTTTGGCACTATATCATCACCCTTCTACTCAATAACTGGCTCATTTGGAAATTCAAACCTAATAATCCTGGTTCGGCAATCAAGCTTGTCAAAAAAAGAATAAAGCCAATCCATCCCCATTATCACATCAAAATCGACCATTATCAATTCAATAAGATCGGCCACGGTGTCTCGACCATGCAATGTGACAACACAATCCATATAAACCCGCGCGGACAAAATAGACTCACCAACAAGGGTAGATACAGAGAATGGCTCATGAAGCTGTTCTGGTTCTATCCCAAATTCTATAGAAACATAAGGTGTGACATATGCTAAAGTGGAATCGGGATCAATAAGAGCATATACATCATGATATTGGACGGTTAATATACCTGTGACAACATCTGGAGAAGCCTATAAATTCTGGCGACCCCTCATAGCATAGAAACGGCCAGATCCTCCCGCACTTTGTGCTGCACCCCTAGCTGCACCACACCCTGCGGGTGTTGGAGTGCCTTGAGCTGGAGGAGGTGCTGCGGATGTAGTGGCTGTAGAACTAGCTGGCTGTGTTGGGCCTCTGCCCGCACCCTGGCGGGACGAACGACAATCCCTCTAACTGTGACCCCTCAATCCGCATACGTAGCATATTGGTAAGTCCATGTAGCATATTCCTAGTTGCAGCTTTCCACAACGAGGGCATGGGGGCCTCCTCTGCTGCTGGAATCTACCACTGTGACGACCTTGCTGATATGAGCCCATGTTGCCCTGATTGGGACTGAAACGGCTCCACTGCTGCTGCTGACTAGGCCATGATGGCGGTGCACTAGCTGAAGACTGAGCAAAGGAATGTGATGGCCCTGGAGACCCTCCTCTGCAGGCTGACTTGCCACCACCAGAAGAACCACCAAATTTGCCCACAGACCGGGCCTTATTACTGCCCTCTCGCTCCATTATGTTCCTTAACTTGTGGGTCTCTGTGGCTTGAGCGAATGCCACCATTTTTCCATAGTTCATATCAGAATTCAAGGCAGCTGCAGCAGCCTCATTAATTACCAAGGGACTAAGGCTCTATACAAATCGGCGAACTCTAACCTCTATAGTGGGCAGCATGTAAATAGCATATTTAGACAGGTACGCAAATCTCATATGGTAATGCCACACACTCAGGCTACATTGCCTCAGGTTCTCAAACTCAGCAGCATGGGCTGCCTTAGTCTCAGCAGGCAAGAAATTATCAATGAAGGCATCGGCAAACTCACCCCACCTTGCCGGAGGGCTCCTTTCTTCACGGGACTTCTCCCATAGTTCAAACCAAGAATATGCCACCTCTTTCAGGCGGTAGGAGGCCAATTCCACTGCCTCTGTTTCAATAGCACGCATAACTCTGAGAGTCTTGTGTATCTCATCAATGAAATCCTGAGGATATTTCTCTGGGTTAGCACCCGGAGGATCCAACTGGAGAAACCTGTTCACCCTGGAACTAGTAGAATCCCCTGGCTGACTGGAAGAAGTGGGTGCAACATTTGACCTCTAGGTCTGGGAAGCCACTATCTGAGCCAACATCTGTATGGCTACCTTAAGATCAACATCAGAAACACCAGAATCAGAAGCTGGAACTGGAGGTGGAACTGGTATATCAGTTCGAGGGACCGTTGCACCCTCAGTAGGTGTAGGGATAGGTGCGGTTTGATCAGTTATAGTAGAGTCAGGCAGTGTATTAGCTGGAGGAATATTCTCACTCCTCGAGTGTTCACCCGCATCATCAATTATAGGATCAACTGTCACTACTGGGGTGGCATTGGCTCTTTGGCCAGTTCTTGCCTTCTTCTTAGGCGCCATGTACTGAAAATTAGATCAACTCAGGAGTTAAAAGGAGGAACAATCTTCCAACCAGCTTTATCGCATGATCAGGAACATGAAAGAAGGGTATTATTCCTAAATTTCCATGTAGCATCCTAATTATAGATGTGGTTGACAACACACCGATAATAAGAACTCTACTAGACACGGCTCTGAGACATCCTAGGACACTTTAAAACCTTAGGCTCTGATACCAAGTTTGTCATGCCCCAAAACCGAGGAGCGCGACCGGCGCTCAACCGAGTGAATCCGACCGAGCAGGACTGTTAGATTTCCTTCAACCCAAACTCATCCACGAATGAAGATAATACATATTTTCATTAATTAGACAAAAAGGTATTCATGTTCACTTACCAATGCACAATCTACACTATGTCTACGGAGCCTCTATAGATAAAGAAGAGTACAATGATAATACCGGCAACAAGGTCCCAGCTATACCTCAAACCGAATACATAAAGTACAAAAGATACATGACCCCGGAATGAAGTGGGGCTCACCGAGTTAGCTGGGAAGAAGGTATACTGCTATCGCCGATCAATATCTCCTGTTGTGGAACCACCTGCATCCATTTAAAGATGCAGCACCCTCGAAAAAGGGACGTTAGTACCGTCGAATAGCACTAGTATGTATAACTAAATAGTCCCTCAATAGAATGACAAATAATACAAACAAGATTATCATGATATCAATGAAAGCCTTAATTAACATCATACCTCAATTTAGTATCAAGACAGTGTTCAAATTAATTCTCATATCTCACATTAGGAGATATTTAGTATCGATATACCATTATCCACAATACCATTATTCACAATACCATTATTCACAAAACCAGTATCACCATACTCTTAGCACGGTGTCCGATCACGACCCGATCGGCTAGGCTATCTAATTAGAGACATCAACCACAATTTCTCTCAATATCAATGCCACCGTCTTTAACACGGAGTCCGATCATGACCCGATCGGCTAGGCTATCCATTAGTGACATCGACCACAATCACAATTGCAAATTATAAATTTCAGCACAATCACCACCATGTGTGCGGCATGGTGTCCGATCACGACCCGACCGGCTAGGCCGTCTTATTTGAGACATAAACCTTTTTATATCAATCATCGCATTTCGTATTACTTTCACATCTTTTCATCTCATTGGCACTAATGGCCATAATTATAAGATCATTCTTGGCACGTTGGCCATATTCAGTATTTCATGCTCACCTTATCAATTTTAATTATCATCATCATCATCAGCAACAAATACAATTCAAATCAAGGTGTGTAGTACACATGTAAGCAATTAAGAGTCTAAAGCACATAGACATATTTCACAAAATTTGGCATAATAGCCTTCATTTGTACTTGACTTAAAGTCAAAACATTATTAATGCACAGCCCATATTTTAACACATCCTCAATTGGTAACATAACAAGAATAAAGCATTTGGGATGCTTGTTGAACATATATCTTTCAACTCAATCTTACTCGGAATAGCCAGTTGCATAACGAATCACTCGGGACTTACATATTTTACATGCATATCGTGGGATTCAATTCTAAGAGAAGAGTTTAGCCAACATACCTCACTTGAGCTTCCTTAAACTCTAAAATGTTTCGTAATTCTTAGCAACTTCAATCTATTGTAGAAATATAATAAATTGAATCAAAATTTGGAAGATGATCATTGTTCTAGCTCACTTGAGCATTTTATCAAACGGTAGATATGCATAAGGTTTCAATGTCCTTTTTATGAAGGATTCCATCATCCCACAATCCAAGATTTACCATTTTTAGCTCAACAATCTTCCTACACCCCTTGATAACACATGCATGTAAAATAAACAACTCTCATGCCCAAAATTTACCTTGCTAGTTACCCATTTTCAGAAGATTTCGAAATTAGGATTTAGGGTGTAGAATCTTACCTCTAGGATGAAGACCTAGTGAGCTTCCCTCTAAATCTTCCAAAACTTGAGCAAGAATTAAATAAAATTATTGAAGAATACCTTCTCACTCTAGGGCACTCTCTCTCACTCTAAAATATCAGATTATGGCTAAACAATGGCCCAAAGAGTGTATTTAACGAAATAGGGTCGGGTTTTAAAACCCATAAATGGAGCTCCGAAACAGTTCTGTGGTGGCATATGCGACCGCATAATGGATATACGGACTGCATATCGGTCGTATAATTGCTGATAAAATGATCAAAAAAGCTGTCTGTGTATGAGGTCACTATGCGGTCCGCATAACTGTTATGCGATCGCATAATACACCGCATAACATTTATGCGGTCGCATAGTCAACCGCATAATTGCTTCCAACTGACCCAATTAACTGTCACACTCTGCTGCCATTATGCGGTTCGCAGAGTGATTCTGCCGTCGCATAATGGGCCGCAGAAATGCACTATTCTGCCAAATATTTTCTTTTACTTTCCTGTGCATTGTTCAACCTAAAAAGTCCGAGCCTAGTCCGGCACCATGAAACATTATTTTCTTTGCAAATTTTACCGGTCTTTACACTTAAGTTCTTCAAAAGTTTCTGGTGTGTTACATCTTACCACTTGAAAGAGGTTGCATATTCTTGGTTTGTACTGTGGGAGGAGTCCCGTGAAGAAGGAAGCCCTCCGGCGAGGTGGAGTTATTTTACTAACGCTTTCATGGATCATTTCTTGCCTGTCGAGACTCAGGCAGCTCGTGCTGCTGAGTTTGAGAACCTAAAACAAGGTAGCAAGAGTGTGTGGGGGTACCATATGGAGTTCACGCGTTGTCCAAGTATGATATTCACATGATGGCCATTATGAAGGCTAGAGTGCGCCGGTTTTTATAGGGCCTTAGCCTCTTGGTTATTAATGAGGTTGCTACAACTGCGTTGAATTCTGATATGAACTATGGAAAGATGGTGGCATTTTCTCAAGGCACAGAGACCCGCAAGCTGAAGAATAGAATGGAGCGAGAGAGCATCAATAAGGCTTGGTCAGCGGGCAACATCAGTGGTACTACTGGTGGTGGTGGTGGTAGGACAACTTTCAGGGGAGGTTCATCAGGGTAGTCCTAGTATTTTGCTCAGTCTTCAGTTAGTGCACCGCTATCGGGGCCCAATCAGTAGTAGGGGAATCGTTTTAGGCCAAGCCAGGGCGACAGGGGATCCTACCAGCAGGGTCGGTATGGTGGGAGATTTCAATAGCAGCGGAGGCCCCCATGCCCTAGGTGTGGGAAGTTACACTTGGCAATCTGTTACATGGACCTACCCATATGCTATGGGTGCAGATTGAGGAGTCACATTCAGAGGGATTGTAGTTATCCCCGCCAGGGTATGGGCAGGGGTACAATATAGCCAGCCAGTTCTGCAGCTACTACGTTCACGGCACCTGCTCCAGCCAGATGCTTTCCAGTACCTGCAGGGCGTGGTGCAGCTAGGGATGGTACGTAGAGTTCGGGAGGAGCCAACCGTTTCTATGTTATGAGTGGTCGCTAGAGTGTAGAGGCTTCTCCAAATGTTGTTACAGGTATATTTACTGTCCAATCTCATGATGTGTATGCTTTTATTGATCCTGGTTCCACTTTGTCCAATGTCACTCCTTATGTTGCTATGGAATTTGGGATAGAACCGGAACAACTTCATGAGCCGTTCTCTATATCTACTCCATTTGGTGAGTCTATTGTGTCCGTACAGGTTTATAGGGATTGTGTTGTCATGGTGCGTGATCGGGATACCGCCGATCTCATTGATTTAGGTCTGGTTGATTTTGATGTGATCATGGGGATGGACTGGCTCTATTAATGTTTTGCCAAGCTTGATTGTTGAGCCAGAACTGTGAGGTTCGAATTTCCAAATGAGCTAGTTGTTAAATGGGAAGAGGATAATGTAGTGCCGAAGGGTAGGTTTATTTACTACCTTAAGGCCACGAAGATGATTAACAATGGTGTATTGTAATGACCCGACAGGTCGTTTTGAGCATTTGCACTTTGCTCGGCAGTTTACGGGCATAAGTAGCTCTGTATAATGTATTATGACTTATGTGAATTGTTGGTTTTGATTTTCAGGTTATTCAGAATCGAATTGGAAGAATGGATTTCATTGTTGAAGCTTTAAATTGGGAGAGTTGACCAAGTTTTACTTTTTGTGAATTTTAACCCAGAAAGGAGTTTTGATGGTTATGGTAGGTCCGTTGGGTGATTTTGGACTTAGGAGCGCGTCCAGATTGTGATTTGGAGGTCAGTAGTGGAATTTGTCTTGAAATGGCAGAAGTTGGAATTTTGGAAAGTTTGATCGGGGGTGGACTTTTTGATATCAGGGTCAGATTCTGATTCCAGAAGTTGGAATAGGTCCGGAATGTCAAATGTGACTTGTGTGCAAAATTTGAGATCAACTAGACGTGATTTGATAGGTTTCGGCATCGGTTGTGGAAGCTTGAAGTTTCAAAGTTTATTGATTTCGAATTGAGATGTGATTTGTCGTTTTGTTGTTGTTATGTGAGTTTTGAGGCCTCGAGTAGGTCCATGTTATGTTAGAAGACTTGTTGGTATGTTTGGACGTGGTCCCAAGGGGCGCGGGCGTGTTTCAGATTGATTTCAGATCATTTTCCATCATGTTTACACTGATGTGTCCTGCTGGTTTCTGGTGTCTCAGCCTTCATCGCGTTCGCGTGGCAAGTGTCGCGAACGCGTAGTGTATTTTGATGATAGAAGCAAATTGTTCTTTGCGATCCCGAAGTATGTCCCACATTCGCGTAGAGTTGGGGAAAGTCCTCTTCGCGTTCGCGTATGGAGGATCGCGTTCGCATAGTGTTGAGGTTGGAAACTGGGAATTTGAGCGTTCTTCTATGCGATCGCGTAAGGTTAGTCGTGTTCGCGACGATTAGGCAGTAGTGTTCATCGCGTTCGCGTGGGGTGTATCGTGAACACGTAGAGTGTTTTGGTGGCAGGATATTTTGTTCATCGCGAACCCGATGGGTTTTCCGCGTTCGCGAAAGAGGGACGTCTGGGTAGATAAAAAGAACTCTATTTCGAGGGTTTCAACCATTTTTACATTTTTGGAGCTATGGAGCTCGGATTGAGGAGATTCTTAAAGTAATTTTCATCTTGTGGACTGGGGTAAGCGTTTCCTACTCATTGTTGATTTTATATCACGAATCTACCTTCATTTTTGGTAATTGGATTGTGAAGTTTAAAGAGGAAATTGGGGGGTTTTGGCCTAAAGTTTCAAAATATGAATATCTGAGTTTTGAACATCGAATTGGAGTCGGATTTGAGTGAAACTAGTATGGTTGGACTCGTAATTTAATGGGTTGTTGGATTTTATAATTTTTGTCGGGTTCCGAGGTGCGGGCTCGGGTTGGGATTTTGGCCGGTTTTGGGCTTTTGATTCAAGATTTGATCTTTTTCGATCGGGATTGGTTCCTTTAGCATTATTTGATGTACTTGAATTGTTTTTGGTTAGTTTCGAGTCGTTAAGAGGTCGGAACGCGCGGGATGGCATCTTTGGAGCATCCTTTGGCTTGCTCGGCTTTGGTATTGGCTTGTTGCTGAGGGAATGAAACCCTTAAATACGTGTTATGTGATTTGTATTGAGGTGACACACTTACTTGGTGACGGGCGTGTGGGCGTGCACCAAGTGAATTGGGACTCTGTTGTTTTCATGGCACTGAATAGTAGTCCTATTTTGTTAATATCCGTGTTTTCACCATGCGATAAAGTAATTGAGCTGTAAATCATGCTAGAAATCATGTTTAGGCTTTATGCCGATACTGTTGGGACCCATAGTGGTCGTTTCCTGCTGTCATTTCACTGATTTCATTGATATTTTGTACTCAGTCATATTCATGCATTCATATCATATCTCAGCATCAGTGGTTATTTATTGATACATCAAATCAGTGTTGACAGGCTAGTTTTATCACATTGTGAGCCCGTGAGTGAGACTAGAGAGATTGATGACTGAGTGAGACCGGGGGCCTGTTTGTGAGGGTATTGATACTATTACACGTGTGTTGTCCGTGCAGTACGTGAGTTGTCCGTGCGGATCCAGATATTAATATTATAGCACGTGAGTTGTCCGTGCAGATTATAGTGCTTAGGCTATAGGAGCCCCTCTGGAGTTTGTACACCCCTAGTGAGCGTGGTTGATTATATTGAGGGATGGATCTTCCTGGATATGGATCTTGTCCGAAGAATTTATATACCTGGAGATGGTCTTCTCCAAAGGCCCGATTGGCCTTCCTCGGTACTGAGTGACTGATGGTCAGTGATGTAGATATTTCGGGATGGATCTTCCCTGGGCCGTAGGGTCCATATACCCAAATGGTTGAGCATGAAGAGTGTAAAGTGTGATACAATGAGATTGAGTACTCTGAGAGTGTGAGTACATGATTCATCTCTGAGATACAAGGCATTTGGCATGCACACATGGCATACTGGCATAAAGATGCATTTGTCCTCATGCTGTACGGTATCAAGTCATTTATGACTTTTTACACACATTGATATGTGGGCATAGAGAGGTATTTCACACTTGCTATCTGGGAAGAAAATAAAACATCTTATTTATTGTGGAAAGGATATTTGGAAAAATTACAGTTTTCAAACATACTCATATTTTTGGCATTTTCGGTAAAAGATTTGGGTTTTCATTAAGATACTTGAAAAGTATGACTATTTTCTGGAACTGTGAACGAGCTGAGCATTTTACTTCTGAGATACATCTTTTACACTTGTATTATGCTGTTATGAATTGTTGTGGGATATTTGTATTGGACCAGACCTTGTGTTAGCTTGTCACTACTTTCAACCTAAAGTTAGGTTTGTTACTTACTGAGTACATGGGGTCGGTTGTACTTATACTACACTTCTGTACCTTGCGTTCAGATGTTGGTTGCTGATGCTGCTGTGTTCGATGGGAGCTGGATTGAAGATATACCTGCATCCCGGTTGTAGCTGCCCCTTGTTCGTGGTAGCTTTAGATCTATAAAACTCTGTTTATGTACTTTTCAAACACACGATGTATTTATTTTGTTTTAGCTTTGTGAATTCTGTTCTTAGAAGCGCATGACTTGTACTACCAGTCCTTGGGGGTATAATGTTCAGATACTTCTTTACTTAATCGGTTTATTAATTGTTATTAGAATTGGTCAGTGGTTAATTGGCTTACCTAGGTGGTTGGGTTAGGTGCCATCACGACTAGTGGATTTGGGGTCGTGACAAGGTGGTATCAGAGCTCTAGGTTCATAGGTTCTACAAGTCATGAGAAAGTGTCTAGTAGAGTCTTGCAGATCGGTTTGATGACATCCATACCTATCTTTGAGAGGCTACCATACATTTAGGATATACTTCCCATATTCCTTTCCTTATCGTGCGACATTGATTCAGCATGAAGCGTAACTCTTTGAATTCCTTCCACGCATTTGTATGAGCATATGAGCGCTCAGTATCAGCTGTGCATTCGCCGACTTGTGATTCTATGAACGGGGTACGAGATGTGATTTCTGTGTGCTGATGATGGGCCCTTCTGGGGGACTGGAGGCCAGGTTTTGACTGTAGCTTGACCATGGAGATTTTGATTATGTGAGCACATGTTTTTGGATTTATACGTCAAGTAGTGTTCCTATGAGTGGAATTTATGGCTCGACGAGCGGTAGAATGGCTATGTGGGGAGTATGATAAGACTGCGAGATGTGTTCAGATTGTTCGAATATGATGAGAAGAGTTTACTTGAGATGTAGCAAGGACTATGGGGTGTCGGATTTGTGTCTTGATTTGGCATATGGTCTCGAGTTATGGGTATGTTGAGGGATCTCTCATGTTGTTTAGTTGTAGGGTGAAGTAGATTCTCATGTCTTGTTGATGGATTCAGAATCGAGAAGATTAAGTTATTGCGTAGTAGACGTGACTGTGGAAGGGTATAGAGAGATGTCAGTTTGAGGCAAAGCATGTGGGTTATCTCCTACGAGGTGTCTTGAGGTTGTGTGATCCCTATGATGTTTTGTAGAGAGTTCTCTTTTACCAGTGAATGATTTATGTTGCAATTTGAGTTTGGATCGCTTGTGAAGTTGGCCTAACCATCACGAGGATGAACACAAGATCTGCAGATGATTTGAGGTACTAGATGGTTTGTGTTGCATGAGTGGATGAAGGATTTAGTAGAATCTCACTATGGTATTATGTTAGTAATGGGGCATGGTTATAGTAGGTAATCAGATGTTTTATTCCATGGCTTTGAGCCAAGTGGGGGAGTTTGCTATTGACGAGCAGATTGCACGGTTATGTGTTGTATTGGTTTCGGTTCGGGGTATACTGGTGAATCAGTTATGACTTGCAGAGGTTGATATCGAGTAAGGGAATTTCTGGATACGGGTTGTACTACACTTTATGGGTATATGTGAATCATGGAATGATTGAGTGGTTAGTCGTGAAGGATGTGGTGTGCGTGGAGTAGGAATTTGCTCGGTTGCTTAGGAGTGTGGGTTAGTCCCTTGGGTGTTGGTGTGCTAATGGGGCACAAGTTGTTCGGTCTGTTTGGTCAGTATAATTAAGATTTGAGAAGAGTGGATGACTCTCGAGAATGGTTCTAATGGATTCAAGATTTAAATGTAGCGATTTGAAATTTTCAAGATTGGTGTATGGCTAGAAACTGAGTGTTGCATTAGATGGTGTCGAGACTTCTGGAATTTTTATTTCATTGGGGATTATGCATTTCAGTATCAAGAAGGTGAAGAAAACAATTTTAGGTTCACATAAGGTCTCTTTAGAGTAGGTGTCTCGGTTGTGGTGCTTTGGGGTGTTTAAGAGGGAAGTCAGCGGTTTATGGGCCTTAGGGCGTTGTGGTTTTATACTAGGGTCTCTTATATGGTGAATTTTGTTTAAGGATCGTGGTATACCAGCAAGGAGTAGTATCAATTTGAAGGCAATTTAGAAAGGACTTAGAGAAATAGGACAGCTTAGTAGTAGGTGGGATCAACACAATAATAATGGGTATGATCGGTCCTTTGGATCTTATGATGTGGCTAGTCTCTACAGGTGTTTCGTGGCAATGCTCTTGGGTTTTGGCAACTTGCGTGGTTGGGTTGAGTTAGAGAGATTCGGTTCAGATATCTTTGTTATGTGAAAATGGGTTTTGAAGAGTTATCAATGGTTTTTACCAAGGTTCGAGGGGTATATTTCCTACCGGCGTGAGGAGCATGTGGTGTATGGTGAATTTCTCTCGGATGAAATCAAATGGAAGGTCCTTGGCTAATTGAGTATGTATTAGCTTGTGACTCGAAGTGGACTATGAAGTTCTCGTATTTTTCATATGATGGCATGGTATATGTGGGGTGTTGTGTGGGATTCAGATTTGCATGAGCGAGATCGCAGTTTAGTTTTGACGGGAAGGTTAAAAAACAATTCGTAGGAAGCATGGACGGTTTCAGATGGCTAGGTAAATGATATTACTAATCGGTATGGCTTGATGAGAGTATACATGTCAGAAGGGGCATTGTGGTTTGATTTATGGATACTTCGCTGGTACTGCAGCACTCTCCTGGTTGATCGGCTGCTGATATTTAAATTTTGCTATGTGGCACGGAAGAATTTTATAAGTATTCCTTGTGGGATGATTGTGTATGAGATATGTGTTAGACATTCTGGCGGTGGAGTTGGGATTAGATATGGTGATTCGTGTGTTCTATGGATTTGGAGACTGGGAGTTCTCATGAGCAGATTGTTTCATGGTTGTGGACTGTGAAGTCATGGCCAACGCTAGCCATATCATAGTATGTGTTATGATTCGGTTATTGTGGGCTTTCGGAGGGTTATTTATCTATTTATGGACGCCCGAAGTTGCTTTGGGGGTCTATTGGTAGGCCCAATTAGGATGTGTATTATACACCGAGCCGGATTGGTCGGCTCCATACTGCTATTGTTGAGGGATGTGCCATTCAGTTGTTGTTGAGCTTATTTGTGTTCTGAAAGAATCAGTTAGTTACTCTTCTATACTACGGGGAGTTGTGATTCGTTGGCTATAAGCACACCAGGTGCGGTTCTATTTGGGCTTTATAGCGGAATTTGAGAGAGATGAGTAATTGGGTATTGCATGGTTGATGGCGATGGGTTATGTTCTTTTGGGTTTTATGTGGCATTGTGTCATCTGCTTCTCCATGGTTATGGTAATGCACTTTGAGTAATTGATGTTGGATTGTGCATGGTTATTGATTTTGAGCATGGTGGCTGAGGTATTTAATATGGATCAATGTTTGGATGGGGTCACGCATTGCAGCAGAGTTGAGTTGAGATATGATCACTTGTGTTAGATTCGTGTGTTTTGGTTCTACATTGTGAGATAGGTTCTTAGCATTGCGTTGTGGTGGTACTTGTTGAGCTTGCGGGATAGTTCTCTTGCCTAAGTTATTTTTCTATGATTGAGTACATTTGGAATGTTGCTTATTGGTGCACGGACACGGGTTGCGGCTTTAGATTGTATGGGTGTGTCATGTCACTAAAGTGGTCGTGTTGGATGAGATGAGGTCATTGGACCTAGAATAGATACTATCGGAATAGATTACAGTATGGTTGGAAGGATAATATCGAAAGTCAACTTAGAAATTTGTCTATAGTTCTTGTTGAAGGAGAGAGAGCTTTACGGTTTGTTGATTTGATGAATGGTTATGTGTTTCTGTGTGTTCTTTCATTATCGGCAGTGTACGAAGGTTTTAGAATGAGGTTTTGTTAGGTATGAAGTTTATTACAGGGATTGGGTTGTTCTGAGCAGTTACTGTGATCGGAGATTTATTTATGGGTATTTGAGTCATGTGGTATATCCTGTGATGGTAGCTTGGGTTATGGTTGCGGTTTGGTACACCTTGTTCAGTTATACAACGTGTAGGTTGCGATATTCAGATCTTATAAGAAATTTCGGATGTTGGAAAATTGGATTCTAAGGCTTATGGGCTAGGTTGAATTGAGAAATTTCAGTTATGTTATGTTATCAGACCTATATAGGATAGGGTGACGTGAGATCACCCCGAGTATATTTATGGTAAGGTTACACGGCGATTTGATGGATTTTGGAACAACTCTTGGCACGTTCGAGAAAAAACGTATATTTAAGTGAGGGCATTTGCACTTCGCTCGGTAGTTTACGGGCATGAGTAGCTCCGTATGATGTATTATGACTTATGTGAATCATCGGTTTTGATTTTCAGGTTATTCAAAATCAAATTGGAAGAATGGATTTCATTGTTGAAGCTTTAAATTGGGAGAATTGGTCCAAGATTGACTTTTTGTGAATTTGAACCCGAAACGGAGTTTTGATGGTTTTGGTAGGTCTGTTGGGTGATTTTGGACTTAGGAGCGCATACGGATTGTGATTCGGAGGTCAGTAGTGGAATTTGGCTTGAAATGACAAAAGTTAAAATTTTGGAAAGTTTGACCGGGGGTGGACTTTTTAATATCAGGGTCGGATTCTGATTCTGGAAGTTGGAACATGTCCGCAATGTAAAATGTGACTTGTGTGAAAAATATGAGGTCAATCGGACTTGATTTGATACGTTTTGGCATCGGTTGTGAAAGATTGCAATTTCAAAGTTCATTGATTTCGAATTGAGGTGTGATTCGTCGTTTCGATGTTGTTATGTGAGTTTTGAGGCTTCGAGTAGGTCCGTGTTATGTTAGGGGACTTGTTGGTATGTTTGGACGTGGTCCCGAGGGGCTCGGGCGTGTTCCAGATTGATTTCGGATCATTTTCATTCATGTTTACAGTGCTGGTTTCTGGTGTCTCAGTCCTTCATCGCGTTCGCGTGGCAAGTGTCGCAGACGCATAGTGTATTTTGATGGAAGCAGCAAATTGTTCTTTGTGATCATGAAGTATGTCCCGCATTCGCGTAGAGTTGGGGCAAGTCCTCTTCGCGTTCACGTATGGAGGATCGCGTTCGCGTAGTGTTGAGGTTGGCAACTGGGAATTTGAGCGTTCATCTATGCGATTGCGTAAGGTTAGTCGTGTCCCTGAAGCTTTGGTAGCAGTGTTCGTCGCGTTCGCATGGGTTGTATCGTGAATGCATAGAGTGTTTAGGTTGGCAGGATATTTTGTTCATCACGAACGCGATGGGTTTTCCGCGTTCGCGAAAGAGGGGCGTCTGGGAAGATAATAAGAACTCTATTTCGAGGGTTTCGGCCATGTTTACATTTTTGGAGCTATGGAGCTCGGATTGAGGCGATTCTTGAAGCTATTTTCATCTTGTGGACTGGGGTAAGTGTTCCCTACTCATTGTTGATTTTATATCACGAATCTACCTTCGTTTTTGGTAATTGGATTGTGAAGTTTAAAGAGGAAATTGGGGGGTTTTGGCCTAAAGTTTCATTATATGCATTTCTGAGTTTTGAACATCGAATTGGAGTCGGATTTGAGTGAAACTAGTATGGTTGGACTCGTAATTTAATGAGTTGCTGGATTTTGTAAATTTTGTGAGGTTTCGAGGTGCGGGCCCGGGTTGGGCCTTTGGCCGGTTTTGGGCTTTTGATTCAAGATTTGATCTTTTTCTATCGGGATTGGTTCCTTTAGCATTGTTTGATATACTTGAATTGTTTTTGGTTAGTTTCAAGCCGTTCGAAGGTCGGAACACGCGGGATGGCATCTTTGGAGCATCGTTTGCCTTGCTCGGCATTAGTATTGGCTTGTTCGAGGTAAGTAACTCTTCTAAACTTAGTGCTGAGGGTATGAAATCCTTAAATACGTGTTATGTGATTGGTATTGAGGTGACGCACATGCTAGGTGGCGGGCGTGTGGGTGTGCACCAAGTGAATTGGGACTCTGTTGTTTTCATGGCACTGTATAGTAGTCCTATTTTGTTAATATCCGTGTTTTCACCATGCGATAAAGTAAATGAGCTGTCAATCATGTTAGACATCATGTTGAGGGTTTATGCCGATACTGTTGGGACTCATAGTGGTCGTTTCTTGCTGTCATTTCACTAATTTCATTGATATTTCGTACTCAATCATATTCATGCATTCATATCATATCTCAGTGTCAGTTGTTATTTATTGATACATCATATCAGTGTTGTTGGGCTAGTTTTATGACATTGTGAGCCCGTGAGTAAGACTGGAGAGATTGATGACTGAGTGAGGCGGGCTGCCTATTTGTGACGGTATTGATACTATAGCACGTGAGTTGTCCGTGCGGATCCAGATATTGATATTATAGCACGTGAGTTGTCCGTGCAGATTATAGCGCTTGGGCTGTAGGAGCCCCTTCGGAGTCTGTACACCCCTGTAAGCGTGGTTGATTATATTGAGGGACGGATCTTCCCTGGATATGGATCTTGTCCGAAGCATTTATAAACCTGGAGATGGATCTTCTCCATGGGGTCGGATTAGCCTTCCTCGGTACTGAGTGACTGATGGTCAGTGATGTATATATTTCGGGATGGATCTTTCCTAGGCCGTCTGGGCCATATACAGTAACGAGTGGTTGAGCATGATGAGTGAAAAGTGTGAGGCAATGAGATTGAGTACTCTGAGAGTGTGAGTACATGATTCATCTCTAAGATACATGGCATTTGGCATGCACACATGACATACATGCATAGAGATGCATTTTTCCTCATGTTGTACGGTATCACGTCATTCATGACTTTTTACACACATTGATATGTGAGCATAGAGAGGTATTTCACACTTGCTATCTGGGAAAAAAATGAAATATTTTATTTATTGTGGAAAGGATATTTGGAAAAATTACAGTTTTTAAACTTACACGTATTTTTGGCATTTTCGGTTAAAGATTTGGGTTTTCACTAAGATACTTGAAAAACATGACTATTTTCTGGAACTATGAACGAGCTGAGCATTTTACTTATGAGATACATCTTTTATTACTTTTATTATGATGTTATGAACTGTTGTGGGATATTGGTATTGGACCCGACCTTGTGTTAGCTCGTCACTACTTGCAACCTAAGGTTAGGTTTCTTACTTACTGAGTATATGGGGTCAGTTGTACTCAAACTATACTTCTTTACCTTGCGTGCAGATGTTGGTTGCTGATGCTACTGTGTTCGATGGAAGCTGGATTGAAGATGTACCTGCGTCCCGGTTGTAGTTGCCCCTTGTTCGTGGTAGCTTTAGATCTATAAAACTTTGTTTATGTACTTTTCAAACAGACGATGTATTTATTTCGTTTCAGCTTTGTGAATTCTATTCTTAGAAGCTCATGATTTGTACTATCAGTCCTTGGGAAATGTATAAGGTTCAGATATTTCTTTACTTAATCGCTTTATTAATTGTTATTGGAATTGGTTAGTGGTTAATTAGCTTACCTAGCGGGTTGGGTTAGGTGCCATCACGACTAGTGGATTTGGGGTCGTGACATGTATCTACCTCTTGGTCCGGGTTGCAGACACCGATGCTGAGGCACCTACACTTGAGTCTGTGCCAGTTGAGAATGAATTTCTGGAGGCCTTTCCTGATGAACTCCCTGGAATCCCGCCAGACATGGAGATTGATTTTGGAATTGATGTGATGCCAGGCACATAGCCTATATTTATTCCACCTTTCAGAATGGCACCAGTCGAGTTGAGGGAGCTGAAAGAACAATTGAAGGATTTGTTAGAAAAGGGTTTCATCCGGCCGAGTGTGTCGCCTTGCGGCACACCGGTCCTTTTTGTAAGAAAGAAAGATGGGTCACTGAGAATGTATATTGACTATCGGTAGCTTAACAAGGTCACAATCAAGAATAAGTACCCACTGCCAAGGATAGATGACTTGTTCGACCAATTTCAAGGTTCTAAGTACTTCTCCAAGATTGATTTACGATTCAGGTATCACCAATTGAAGATTAGGTAGCAGGATATTCCGAAAACAACATACAAGACCCGAAATGGGCACATTGAATTTCTGGTAATGTCTTTCGGGCTAGCTAACAAATGCCCACGTAGCTTTCGTGGATCTTATGAATCGGGTCTTCAAACCTTTCCTCGACTCCTTTGTGATAGTGTTTATTGACTATATTATTGTTTATTCGTGAAGTCGAGAGGACCATGCCGATTATCTCAGGGAAGTTTTGCAGGTCCTGTATCAACACTAGTTATATGCGATGTTTTCAAAAAGTGAATTTTGGATTGAATCTGTTACGTTTTTGGGTCATGTTTTCTCTAGAGAAGGAATTGAGGTTGGCCCCCAAAATATTTCAGCCGTGAAGAATTGGCCTAGACCTATTACTCTAACAAAAATTCGCAGTTTCTTGGGCTTAGGTGGGTATTACAGAAAGTTTGTGGAGGGGTTCTCTACTCATGCCTCTCCATTGACTAAATTGACGCAGAAGGCAGTTAAGTTCCAATGGTCAGATGCTTGTGAAAGAAGCTTCCAGGAATTGAAATCAAGATTGACTACGGCACCGGTGTTGACTCTACCAGAGGGTACGGATGGATTTGTGGTATATTGTGATGCTTCAAGGATCGGACTTGGGTGTGTATTAATGCAACATGGCAAGGTGATAGCGTATACTTCTATGCATTTGAAGAATCATGAAAAGAACTATCCAACACACGCCCTAGAGCTTGAGGCAGTGGTATTTGCATTAAAGATTTGGCATCATTATTTGTATGGGGTCCATGTGGATATATTCACGGACACCATAAGAGCCTTCAATATATTTTCAAACATAAGGAATTAAATCTGAGGAATAGAAGATGGCTCGAGTTACTCAAGATTATGACATCGACATCCTATATCATCCGGGGAAGGCTAATGTTGTAGCGGATGCTCTTAGCCAGAAATATATGGGCACTTTGGCTCACTTGGAGGCATATCAAAGGCTGTTAGCCAAGGAGGTTCATCGGTTGGCTAGTTTGGGAGTTCGTCTTGCGGACTCTAGTCAAGTAGGGGTGATTGTGCAAAATAAGGTTGAATCATTGCTTGTGGTGGAAGTCAAGGAGAAGCAATTCAATGATCCATTGTTGGTACAACTGAAGGAGGGGATTCATAAACATAAGACCATGGCCTTTTCTCTTGGCGTGGATAATGGTACCCTAAGGTACCAAGAGCGGTTATGTGTTCCAAATGTGGATGGTCTCAGGGAAAGCATCATGACCGAGGCTCACACTTCTAGGTATTCGGTGCACCCGGGCTATACAACAATGTATCATGATCTCAGGGAAGTTTATTGGTGGAACGATATGAAGAGGAACATAGCGGACTTTTTGGTAAGATGTCTAAATTGTCAGCAAGTTAAGGCTGAACACCAAAGGCTCGGTGGGTTGGCGCAAAACATAGAAATCTTAATGTGGAAGTGGGAAATGATTAATATGGACTTTGTGGTAGGACTACCTCGCACTCCTCGTAAGTTTGACTCGATTTGGGTAATTGTGGACAGACTCACAAAATCAGGACACTTCTTGCCGATTAAGGCTACCGATACAACGAAACAATATGCTCAGTTGTATATCAAAGAAATAGTCAGGTTGCATGGCACTCCAGTTTTTATTACCTCAGATTGAGGGGCATAGTTCACAACTAATATTTGGAAGAAATTTCAGCAAGGTTTGGGTACTCAGGTAAATCTTAGTACAGCCTTTCATCCACAGATCGACGGGCAGGCAGAGCGGACTATTGAGACGCTTGAGGATATGTTGCACGCTTGTATTCTTGACTTCAATTGTAGCTGGGATGATCATTTGCCACTCATAGAATTTGCCTGCAACAATAGTTATCATGCTAGCATTCAAATGGCATCGTTCAAGTCTTTATATGGTGGGAGATGTAGATCTCCCATTGGGTGGTTCGAGATAGGGAAAGTACAGTTGATAGGGCCAAACCTCGTGCATCATGCTATTGAGAAAGTTAAAATCATCAAGGAGCGATTGAAGAGTGCTCAGAGTCGTCAGAAGTCCTATTCGGATGTTCGTTGTAGGGATTTGGAGTTTAAAGAATATGATTGGGTATTCTTGAAAGTTCCCCCCATGAAGGGTGTAATGCGATTTGGTAAGAAAGGGAAAGTGCAAGGTATATCTGACCGTACAAAATCTTTCAGAGGATTGATCAGGTGGCGTACAAGCTTGAGCTACCACCTAAGATGTCATTAGTGCACCCGTTATTCCATGCGTCTATGTTGAAGAAGGTAGTTGGGGATCTATCGGTTATTATGCTTGTAGAAACTATTGAGGTTACCGAAGAACTGACCTATGAAGAAATTCCAGTTGCCATTCTTGATAGGCAAGTCCGAAAGCTAAGAAATAAAGAAATTGCCTCCGTGAAAGTATTATGGCGAAACCAGCAGGTTGAAGAGGCCACATGGGAGGCCGAGGAAGAAACGAAAAGGAAGTACCCTCATTTGTTTGAATAGCTATGTAATAGTTTCTATGAAGTTACTTCCTATGAACTAAGTACCACTTGTACAATTTAATCTCAGGATATTTCCTTTCTAGTAATATATTTCTTATAAGGCCACGGTTGGTGTTGTTTCATATTATGTTGCATCGTTGGATTATGTACATGATGTTAGGATTGGTTTCTGGGATTCTCTGATAGGTGGATATGACCAGTTATAAGGGAAACTCTACCAAAATATTTGGAAATATGGGGAGTTAGTAAAACATTGGGACTGCTAGTGTGTGAAGTAACAGTTGGGTCATGTTGAGTACTAATGACGGATTTAGACCCTCATTCAAGGATGAATGATCTTATGTGGGGAAGGATGTAAGGCCCCGTAAAATTTCACCTAAAACCCGAGGTTCCGTGGTGGCGAGGTAGGCTAATATGTTTGGTGATGGTATAGACCTTTTGGGTTGAACAGTGCGCTAGGGTGTTAAAGGAAAATATTGGCAGAAAAAGACAATTTTGCAGCTCACTATGCGGCCGTAGAATCATTCTGCGGGCTGCAGAAAGGCCGTAGAGTGAAGCAGGAACTTGAGCAAAATTTGTGGGCCATTGTGCGGTACATTATGCGGCCGCAAAATTACTTTGCAGGCCACAGATTGCATCGCAGGATCGACATGAGGAATTTTGGGAGGAGATTCTGCGGTCTGCTTTGTGGCCGTAGAATCAATATATGCGGACCGTAGAATGGCCACATACCCAGCAGGGCAGCTCAGTTCCGTAGGGACATTTCGCGACCCCTTTTGCGGACCGCAGAAGCATTATGTGGTCACATATGCGACTGCAGATTGGTTTTCGGAGCTTCATTTTCTAGTTTTTATAACCGACCCTATTCCATTATATAGACGTTATGAACCATTTCTTAAGTAAAATCCTGGTATTTTGAGAGTGAGAGAGTGCTCTGGAGTTGGAGAGGGTTCCTCAACAATTTGTTCTTCAATTCGTGCTCAAATCTTGGAAGATTAACAAGGGAAACTCATTAGGTCTTTATCCTAGAGGTAAGATTCTACACTCTAACTCTTAGTTTCGAAATTCAACTAAAAATGGGTACTTAATAAGGAAATTCTTGGGTGTGGAAGTTGTTCATTTTGCATACATGTGTTATCAAGGGGTGTAGGAAGCTTGTTGAGCTAACATGGTAGATAATGGGTTGTGGGATGATGGAATCCACCATAGTAGCACCTTGAAACCTTAATGCACACTTAGTGTTTGATACAATGCTCAAATGAGCTGGAACCATGATCATCCTCAAAATTTTTGGTTTAATTTATTACATTTCTGAAATCGATCGAAGTTTCTAAGATTTCCGAAACATTTTAGAGTTCAAGAAAGCTCAAGTGAGGTATGTTGGCTAAACGCTTTTCTTAGAATTGAACCCCACAATGTCATTGTAAGTCCCAAGTTACTCATTATGAATCGATTATTCCGAATAAACTTTGAGTCAAAAGACTTTTGTGTTCAATATGTATTCCAAATGCTCTTGTTAAGTTGTACTACTATTTGGTAATGTGTTCAAGGTATTGGTTTCTTAGTTAAATGCTATAACATCAAGTTGCGTTTCAAATGATAGCTAATGCCAATTGTGTAAGAAATCCCAATGCACTTAAGACTCTTGTTTTCTCATATGTATGCTTATTGCCTTGAACATAACTGCCTTGTTATTGAAAATCCATGATGATGGTTGAAAGTGAAAAGGGCAGCACGAAATATAAAAATATGAAATACGGCCAACACGCCACACAAAAGGGGGGATATTACAATTGTGACCACTAGTGACAATGGAATAAAAAGATATGAAAAACGTATGAAATGGTATGATTGATAGAAAAAGGATGATGTCTCGAATGAGGCGGCCTAGCCGATCGGGTCGTGATCGGACGCCAAGTCGCACACATGGTGGTGATTGTGTTGGAAATTGAAATTGATATTATGATTGTGGTTGATCTCTCATATGAGACAGCCTAGCCGATCGGGTCGTGATGGAATGCCATGCCATACACATGGTGGTGATTGTGTTGGAAATGGTAATTGAAACTGTAAACAGTGGCATATCGGTACTAAAGATCTCCCAACTTAAAATATGGAAATCATTTGAAAATTTGTCTTGTTCCTAACTTGATGTTGTGGGTATTGTTTGAGACTCCCATTGATTTTATGATTGTTCATACTTGTCTTATCATTCGTTCTATTGAGAGGGTGCTTAGTCATTTATACTAGTACTATTCCACATGTACTAACATCCCTTTTGCCTGGGGCTCTGCATCTTTAATGGATGCAGGTGGTTCCATAGCAGGCGGCTTTGATCGTTGATAGCGGTACACCCTCTTCCTAGTTGACTTGGTGTGCCCCACCTCATTCGGGTCATATATCATTTGTCCTTATGTATTATGTTTTGAGGTATAGCCGGGGCCTTGTTGGCGGCACTATCATCGTACTCTTTTGTATCTATTAGAGACTCCATAGACATTGTGTGAGTGGTATGTCGGTGTTGGGAAAGTCAAACTAGTAATTTAGGTAACTGCATCACACGTTCGACACCAAACTATGAAAGTATATGTATTCTGAAACTTATAGATGATGAAACTACTGATAATGAATTGGTGTTGTTGTTCACATGAATCTCCTCACTATATAATTAATGAAATCGATCTTCTCTTTATTCATGAGTGAGTTCGGGTAGAAGGTACTGTACAGGCTTGCTCAGCTGGGTTATCTCGATTGAGCGCCAGTCATGCTCCCCAAGGTAGGGGCGTGACAAACTTGGTATCAATCGCCTAAGGTTTTAAAGTGTCCTAGGATGTCTCGAAACCGTGTCTAGTAGAGTCCTTCTTATAAGTTTGTTGTCGACCACATCTATAATTAGGAGGCTAATTGGACATTTAGTAAAAAAATACCCTTCTTTGATTTTCTTGATCGTGCGATAAACCTGATTGTAAGATTGTTCCTCCTTTAATTCGTGCATTGCACTAATTTTCAGTAGATGGCGCCTAAGAAGAAGGCAAGAACTGGCCAAAGAGCCAATTTCACCCCAAGAGTGATAGTTGATCCTATATTGGATGATGCGGGTGAGCATCCGAGGGGTGAGGATATTCCGCCAACTACTACACTACCTGATTCTACTACAACTGATCAGATCGTACTTATCCCTATACCTACTGAGGGTACAACGATCCCTCCAACTGATATTCCAGTTCCACCTCCAGCTCCAACTTTCAATTCTGGTGTTTCTAATATTGAACTTAGGGGAGCCATACAGATTTTGGCTTAGATAGTGGTTTCCTAGGCCCAGAGATCAAATGTTGCACCCACATTTTCCAGTCAGCCACGGAATTCTGGTAGTTCCATGGTCAATAGGTTTCTCCAGTTATATCCTCTAGTGTTCACTAGTACTTACCCAGATGAGGACTCCCTGGACTTCATTGATGAGATGCACAAGACTCTCCGAGTTATGCGTGCTACTGAGACGGAGGTAGTGGAATTGGCCTCTAAACTCCTGAAAGAGGTGGCATATCCTTGGTTTGAACTATGGGAGGAGTCCCGTGAAAAAGGAAGCCTTCAAGCGCGATGGAGTGAGTTTACCGACGCTTTCATGGATCATTTCTTTCCTGCCAAGACTAAGGAAGCCCATGTTGCAGAGTTTGAGAACCTAAAACAAGGTAGCAAGAGTGTGTGGGTGTATCATATGTAGTTCGCGCGCTTGTCCAAGTATGCTATTCACATGATGCCCACTATGGAGTCTAGAGTGTGCCGATTTGTACAGGGCCTTAGCCCCTTGGTTATTAATGAGGCCGCTACAGCTGCTTTGAATTTTTATATGAACTATGGGAAGATGGTGGCATTTGCTCAAGCCACAGAAACCCGCAAGATGAAGAATAGAATGGAGCGAAAGAGCAGCAACAAGGCCCGGTCAGCGGGCACCTTCAGTGGTACTACTGGTGTTGGTGGTGGTAGGACATCTTTTAGGGGAGGGTCATCAGGGCCGTCCCAGTCATTTTCTCAGTATTCAGTCAGTGCACCACCATCGGGGCCCAGTCAATAGCATTTTAGGCCCAGCCAGGGCGACAGGGGATCCTACCAGCAGGGTCGGTCTGGTGGGAAATTTCAGCAGCAACAGAGGCTCCCATGCCCTAGGTGTGGGAAGATGCACTTGGGAATCTGTAACATGGACCTACCCATATGCTATGGGTGTGGATTGAGTGGTCACATTCAAATGGATTGTCATTCGCCCCACCATGGTATGGGCAAGGGTACAACACAGCTAGTAAGTTCTACAGGTACTACGTCTGCGATACCTTCTCTAGCCCGAGGCACTCCAGCACCCGCAGTACGTGGTGCAGCTAGGGGTGGCACACAGAGTTCGGGAGGACCCATCCATTTCTATGCTATGAGTGGTCGCCACAGTGTAGTGGCTTTTCCAGATGTTGTCACACGTATATTGACTGTCCAATCTCAAGATGTGTATGCTCTTATTGTTCCTGGTTCCACTTTGTCCTATGGGACTCCTTATGTTGCTATGGAATTTGGGATAGAACCGGAATAGCTTCATGAGCCACTCTCTGTATCTACTCCGGTTGGTGAGTCTATTGTGGCCTCATGGGTTTATAGGGATTGTGTTATCACGGTGCATGGTTGGGAAACCATGTACGATCTCATTGAATTGGGGGTGGTTGCTTTTGATGTGATAATGGGGATGGACTGGCTCTATTCATGTTTTTCCAAGATTGATTGCTGAGCCAGAACTGTGAGGTTCGAATTTCCAAATGAGCCAGTTATTGAATGGAAGGTGGATGATGTGGTGCCGAAGGGTAGGTTTATTTCCTACCTTAAGTCCATATAGATGATTAATAGGGGATGTATCTTCCACTTGGTCCGGGTTACGGACACCGATGCTGAGGCACCTACACTTGAGTTTGTGCCAGTTGTGAATGCATTTCCGGAGGCCTTTCGTGATGAACTCCACGGAATCCCGCCAGACGGGGAGATTGATTTTGGAATTGATGTGATGCCAGGCGCACATCTTATATCTATTCCACCTTACAGAATGGCACCGATTGAGTTGAGGGAGTTGAAAGAACAATTGAAGGATTTGTTAGAAAATTGTTTCATCCGGCAGAGTGTGTCACCTTGGGGTGCACCGGTCTCTTTTGTAAGAAAGAAAGATGGGTCACTGAGAATGTGTATTGACTATCGGCAGCTTAACAATGTCACAATCAAGAATAAGTACGCACTGCCAAGGATAAATGACTTGTTCGACCAATTTCATGGATCTTATGAATCAGGTTTTCAAACCTTTCCTCGACTCCTTCGTGATAGTGTTTATTGACGATATTCTTATTTATTCGCGAAGTCGAGAGGACCATGCCGATCGTCTCAGGGAAGTTTTTCAAGTCCTGTATCAGCACCAGTTGTATGCGAAGTTTTCAAAATGTGAATTTTGGCTCTAATCTGTTACGTTCTTTGGTCATGTTGTCTCTAGAGCAGGAATTGATGTTGACCCCAAGAAAATTTTAGCCATGAAGAATTGGCCTAGACGTACTACTCCAACAGAGATTCGCAGTTTCTTGGGCATAGATGGGTATTACAGAAAGTTTGTGGAGGGGTTCTCTACTCTTGCCTCTCCGTTGACTAAATTGACACAGAAGGCAGTTAAGTTCCAATGGTCAGATGCTTGTGAAACAAGCTTCCAAGAATTGTAATCAAGATTGACTACGACACCGATGTTAACACTACCAGAGAGTACAGATGGATTTGTGGTATATTGTGATGCTTCAAGGATCAGACTTAGGTGTGTATTCATGCAATATGGCAAAATGATAGCGTATGCTTCTAAGCAACTCAAGAATCATGAAAAGAACTATCCAACACACGACCTAGAGCTTGCGTCACTGGTAATTGCATTAAAGATTTGGAATCATTATTTGTATGGGTCCATGTGGATATATTCCTGGACCATAAGAGCCTTCAATATATTTACAAACAGAAGGAATTGAATATGAGGCAGAGAAAATGGCTCGAGTTACTCAAGGATTATGACATCGACATCCTATATCATACAGGGAAGGCTAATGTTGTAGCGGATGCTCTTAGCCAGAAATCTATGGGCAGTTTGGCTCACTTGGAGGCATATCAAAGGCCGTTGGCCAATGAGGTTCATAGGTTGGCTAGTTTGGGAGTTCGTCTTGCGGACTCTAGTGAAGGAGGGGTGATTGTGTAAAATAGGGGTGAATCGTCGCTTGTGGTGGAAGTTAAGGAGAAACAATTCAACGATCCATTATTGGTAAAACTGAAGGAGGGGATTCATAAATATAAAACCATGACCTTTTCTCTTAGCGTGGATGATGGTACCCTAAGGTACCAAGGGCGGTTATGTGTTCCAAATATGGATGGTCTCTGCTGATAGGTATTCCGTGCACCCGGTGGTTAACAATGTCACAATCAAGAATACCAAAGGCCCGATGGATTGGCGTAAAACATAGAAATCCCAATGTGGAAATGGGAAATGATAAATATGGACTTTGTGGTCGGACTACCTCGCACTCCTCATAAGTTTGACTTGATTCAAGTGATTGTGGATCGACTCACAAAATCAACACACTTCTTCCCAGGTAAGGCTACCGACATAGCGGAACAGTATGCTCAATTGTATATCAAAGAAAAAGCCAAGCTTCATGGCACTCAAGTTTCTATTATCTCTGATCGAGGGGCACAGTTCACGGCTAATTTTTGAAAGACATTTCAGCAAGGTTCGGGTACTCAGGTGAATCTTAGTACAGCCTTCCATTCATAGACCGACGGGCAGGTAGAGCGGACTATTCAGACGTTTGAGAATATGTTGCACGCTTGTGTTCTTGACTTCAAAGTTAGCTGGGATGAAAATTTGCCAATCATAGAATTTACCTATAACAATAGTAATCATGCTAGCATTCAAATGGCACCGTTCAAGGCTTTATATGGTAGGATATGTAGATATCCCACTGGGTGGTTCGAGATTTGGGAAGCAGATTTGATAGGGCCAGACCTCGTGCATCAGGCTATGGAGAAAGTTAAAATCATTAAGGAGCAGATGAAGACTGCTCAGAGTCGTCAGAAGTCCTATTCGGATGTTCGTTGTAGGGATTTGCAGTTTAAATACGATGATTGTGTATTCTTGAAGGTTTCCCCCATGAAGGGTGTAATGCGATTTGGTAAGACAGGGAAATTAAGTCCGAGGTATATCTGACTGTACAAAATCATTCAGATGATTGGTCGAGTGTCGTACAAGCTTGAGCTACCACTTGAGATGTCATCAGTGCACTCGGTATTCCATGTGTCTATGTTGAAGAAGGTTGTTGGGGATCCGTCGGTTATTATGCATGTAGAAACTATTGAGGTTAACAAAGAATTGACCTATGAAGTAATTCCAGTTGCCATTCTTGATAGTCAAGTCCGAAAGCTAAGAAATAAAGAAATTGCCTCCGTGAAAGTGTTATGGCGAAACCAGCAGGTTGAAGAGGCCACTTGGGAGGCCGAGGAAGAAATAAAAAGGAAGTACCCTCATTTGTTTCAATAGCTATGTAATAGTTTCTATGAAATTACTTCTTATGAACTAAGTACCACTTGTACAGTTTATGCTCAGGATATTTCCTTTCTAGTACTATATTGCTTATGAGGCCATGGTTGGTGTTGATTTTCTTACACCCCATGCTTTCGTACGTGAAAGTATGCCTTAAGTAAATTTATATATGCTCGGAAATGAGATGTTACATCCCGCATTTTCGTACGTTAAAGTTTCGTCGTAAGTAAATCGACGTAAGTTTGGGGATGAGATTACTTTGGGATTATAAATATTATGCTATTTCAAACAAGTGATAAGTAAATTCGTGAAGGTGAGAGGGTAAGCAAATTGAAGAAAATGAATTTCGTCGAAGTTTGACATTTTGGGATAAAGTACGACCCGAGCTAAAATACCCGGTATTTATGGACTAGTACCATACAAGGTACCACATGGCCATGATAGTAAGGTGTATAAGGCGTGTTAAAAGAGAGTAGTAATTTAAGTAAGTTGAGATAATTTTTAATTATGTGGATGATTGGGTAATTAATGATTTTTGGTGGGAGATTAGTTAATTAATTACAATATCTGGATAAGTCTAACCCCCCTCCCCCTAACGTGGCTGCCCAAAGGGGCCTTGATGATGAGTATTAACTCACACAAAAAGGTGGCAAACTTTAGAGGGGTTCTTTGATAAGTCATCACTTAGTGGGGACCACACCCACTAAGGTAAGACTTCTTAAATTCAACTAACTTCATACAAGAATATGATCATTTCACAAAGAAAGTGTACGATGCAATTTCATACAAGAATGATCAATTCACAATCTTCAAGTCTAATTCACAAAAAACGTGAATTAAAACTAAGGAAAGTGACGGATTTTGGGTAAATTTTCATACAAAGTTACACTACCTAATAGCAAAGGGATTTGCAATTCTAAGAGAGCACGGTACAATCTTTCCCAAGAACAACATACGGAGTTTTTCCTACTCCAGGTATGTTAAGTCTAAGCCCTTCTTTCATTTTGGCATGATCTCATAATTACAGGTATTTGATAACGAGGCATAAAGAGAAGTTCATACTCCCGAATTTATAAACATTATCCTAGTCTCATAAGTTAAAGTATTCTCCCTTATCGGGACTTTATGTTCAATTGAGTATTATCTTCTCTTTAGACAAGGTGGGTTGCTCTGATGGTAAGCACCCTCCACTTCCAACCAAGAGGTTGTGAGTTCGAGTCACCCCAAGAGCAAGGTGGGGAGTTCTTGGAGGGAAGGATGCCGAGGGTCATTTGGAAACAGCCTCTCTACCCCAGGGTAGGGGTAAGGTCTGCGTACACACTACCCTCCCCAGACCCCACTAGTGGGATTATACTGGGTTGTTGTTGTTGTTGTTGTTGAGTATTATCTTCTCCCAGTCAAGAGTGCAGAGAATCTATATATACAGTATTACAGTATTTTCATTACCTTCTAGCTATAATCGATGGGCAGGCCCCTATTGGGCAACCTCTGATCAGATGGTAAGTTATATACCGAGCCTACTGTGGCCGAGCGCCTATGAGCGAGCCCAGATGGCCGAGATACAGAGCCTAGTATGGCCGAGCGCCTATGAGCGAGCCTACTATGACAGAGCAACTATATATGTATATATCAAGCTTTATAGGGCCGGAAAACTATTTTACTTACTATATTGAGAGAGTTGAGTCAGTATCAACAGGTGAACATATCTTCAGATTATCTTTGACTCCCAGTTACTTCCAGTTCTTATATTATCAGCTCAGTTTCATCTTTTAATATATTGCCTTATATACTCGGTACATTATTTCGTACTGACGTCCCTTTTCTGGGGGCGCTGCATTTTATGCGTACAGGTTCAGACAAACATGCAAGTAGACCTCCTCATTAAGTGTTGCCCGAGTTCAGCTTGATCGGTAAGCTCCATGCCTATCGGAGTTACCGGGTCTAGAGCTTTATGTACGTCTTGTGTATATATGTATATATATTATGAGTAGGTTGGGAAGCTGTTCCGATCACAGTATATCCATCAGTAGAGGCTTGTAGACATATCCTGTCAGTTAGTGCAGTACGTTGGGCTTGCGGGCCTTTTATGTATATTTGGTTGGTTTGTCAGCTACAATAATTATGACGGCCTTGTCAGCCCAGCTTTATATTGATATTTAGTCAGCATTCGCAGTTGTCTTGCAACGTGGCCCATGGCCAAAGTATGATATCATATGTTCAGAGTCCCTTAGTCACAAGTTGGTACGCAAGGTTAGGTGAGGCACCGAGTACTGGTCTCGCCCCCCAGGCTCGGGGCGTGACAGTTTCATATTATGTTACATCGTTAGACTATGTACATGCTGTTAAGATTGGTTTCTAGGATTCTCTGATAGATGGAAAGGCCCAGTTATAAGGGAAACTGTACCGAAATGTTTGGAATTTGGGGAGTTAGTTAAAAATTGGGACTGCTAGTGTGTGAAGTAACAGCTGGGTCGTGTTGAGTACTAATGACGGATTTAGACCCTCATTCGAGGGTGGGTGATCTTAAGTGGGGGAAGATGTAAGGCCACATAAACTTTCACCTAAAACCCGAGGTTCCGTGGTGGCGAGGTAGGCTAATATGTTTGGTGATGGTACGAACTTTTTGGGTCAAATAACATGCTAGGGTACCTAGCCTCGAAAAAGGAGATTGCCCGGGCGCAGTTGACTTCGGTGGAGGTCCAGCTTCGAGCGACAAGGGAAAAAGCTGAGGCACGGTCCCAAAAGATTGAGGAGCTAAGCTCGGTTGTTTCTGATCAAGAGACCCTTGCCAAGGAGCTTAAGGCGGCCAAGTCAGCGGTTAAAGTGACCAAAGCTGATGCTAATGAGATGGTAGCCCAGTATAAGGCTAATGCCGAGGCAGCCCAGGACCAGCTGAAAGATATCATCGAATATGTAAAGTGGTAGTCCCGAAGGGAGGCCGTCGAGGAAGTTCATTTTTGGGTTGGCAGAAAAAGACATTTCTGCGGCCCACTATGCGGCTGCAGAATAGCTTCAGAATAGCCGCAGAATGGCTGCAGAGTGAAGTATGAACTTGTGCAAAATTTGTGGGCCATTGTGCGGTCCATTATGCAGCCCCAGAATTGCTTTACGAGGCACAGATTGCACCGCAGGATTGATATGAGTAATTCTGGGAGGAGATTCTGCGGTCCGCTTTGCAACCGCAGAATCAATATGTGGACCGCAGAATGGCCGCATACCCAGGCAGGGCTGCCCAGTTACGGAGGGACATTTTGCGGCCCCTTTTGCGGACCGTACAAGCATTATGCGGTCGCATATGAAACCGTATATTGGGTTCCGAAGCTTCATTTTTCTGGTTTTTATAACCTGACCCTATTCCATTATATAGACGCTATGGACCATTTATTAAGTAATAACTGGTATTTTGAGAGTGAGAGAGTGCTCTGGAGTGGGAGAGGGTTCCATAACAATTTGTTCTTCAATTCTTACTGAAATCTTAGAAGCTTAACAAGGGAAACTCATTAGGTCTTTATCCTAGAGGTAATATTCTACACCCTAAATCTCAATTTCGAAATTCAACTAAAAATAGGTAATTAGTAAGAAACTTCTTGGGTGTGGAAGTTGTTCATATTGCATGCATGTGTTATCAAGGGGTGTAGGAAGATTGTTGAGATACAAATGGTAGATAATGGGTTGTGGGATGATGGAATACACCATAGGAGGACCTTGAAACCTTAATGCGCACCTAGTATTTGATAAAATGCTCAAATGAGCTGGAACCATGATCATCCTCCTAAGTTTTGGTTCAATTTGTTACATTTCTGAAATAGATCGAAGTTGCTAAGTTTTGCAGAATATTTTACAGTTTAAGGAAGCTCAAGTGAGGTATGTTGTCTAAACGCTTTCCTTAGAATTGAACCCCACAATGTCATTGTAAGTTCCGAGTTACTCATTATGAATCAATTATTCCGAATAAACTTCGCGTCAAAAGACTTTTGTGTTCAATATGTATTCCAAATGCTCTTGTTAAGTTGTACTACTATTTGGTAATGTGTTCAAGGTATTGGTTGCTTAGTTAAATGCTATGACTTCAAGTTGCGTTTCAAATGATAGTTAGTGCCAATTGTGTAAGAAATATCAATGCACTTAAGACTCTTGTTTGCTCATATGTATGCTTATTGTCTTGAACAAAACTGCCTTGTTGTTAAAACTATATGATGATGGTTAAAAGTGAAAAGGTGAGCACGAAATAAACAAATATGAAATACGGCCAACACGCCACACAAAAAGGGGGATATTACAATTGTGGCCACTAGTGCCAATGAAATAAAAAGATGTGAAAAAGGTAAGAAATAGGATGATTGATAGAAAAGGATGATGTCTCGGATGAGGCGGCCTAGCTGATCGGGTCGTGATCGGACGCCATGCTGCACACATGGTAGTGATTGTGATGGAAATTAAAATTGAAATTGTGATTGTGATTGATGTCTCGTATGAGACGGCCTAGCCGATCAGGTCATGATCGGATGCCATATTGTACACATGGTGGTGGTTGTGTTGGAAATTGTAATCAAAACTATAAACGGTGGGATATCGGTACTAAAGGTCTCCCAACTTAAAATATGGAAATCACTTGAAAACTTGTCTTGTTCCTAACTTGATGTTTTGGGTATTGTTGAGACTCTCATTGATTTTATGATTGTTCACTCTTGTTTTATCATTCGTTCTATTGAGAGGGTGCTTAGTCATTCATACTAGTACAATTACACATGTACTAACGTCCCTTTTGCAGGGGCGCTACATCTTTAATGGATATAGGTGGATCCACAGCAGGCAGCTTTGATTGTTGATAGCGGTACACCCTCTTCCCAACTGACTTGGTGAGCCCCACCTTATTCGGGGTCATATATCTTTTGTCCTTATGTATTATGTTTTGAGGTATAGCCGGGGACTTGTTGCCGGCACTATCATCGTACTCTTTTGTATCTATTAGAGGCTCCATAGACATTGTGTGGGTGGCATGTCGGTGTAGATCTTCTCTTTATTCATGAGTGAGTTAGGGTAGAAGGTATTGTACAGGCTTGCTCGGCCGGGTTATCTCGATTGAGTGCCAGTCTCCCTCCCTAAGGTCGGGGCATGACAAACTTGGTATCATAATCTAAGGTTTTAAAGTGTCCTAGGATGTCTCTGAGCCGTGTCTAGTAGAGTCCTTCTTATCGGTGTGTTGTCGACCACATCTATAATTAGGAGGCTACTTGGACATTTAGGAATAATACCCTTATGTGATGTTCTTGATCGTGCGATAAAGCTGATTGTAAGATTGTTCCTCCTTTAACTCGTGCATTCCTTTACTTTTCAGTATATGGCACCTAAGAAGAAGGCAAGAACTGGCCAAAGAGGAAATATCACCCCAGGAGTGGTAGTTGATCCTATATTTGATAATGCGGGTGAGCACCCGAGGGGTGTGGATATTCCCCTAACTACTACACTGCCTGATTCTACTACAACTGATCAGACCGCACCTATCCCTAGACCTACTGAGGGTGCAACGGTCCCTCCAACTAATATTCCAGTTTCACCTCTAGCTCCAGCTTCTGATTCTAGTATTTTCGATGTTGATCTTAGGGGAGTCATATACATGTTGGCTCAAATAGAGGTTCCCAAGGCCCAGAGATCAAATGTTGTACCCACCTTTTTCCAGTCAGCTAGGGGATTCTGCCAGTTCCAGGGTGAACCGGTTTCTCCAGTTAGATCCTCCAGTGTTCATGCGTACTAACCCAGATGAGGACCCCCAAGACTTCATTGATGAGATGCACAAGACTCTCCGAGTTATGCATGCTACTGAGATGGAGGTAGTGGAATTGGCCTCTTACCGCCTGAAAGAGGTGGCATATTCTTGGTTTGAACTATGGGAGGAGTCCTGTGAAGAAGGAAGCCCTCCGGCGAGGTGGAGTGAGTTTGCCGACGCTTTCGTGGATCATTTCTTACCTGCAGAGACTAAGACAGTCCATGCTGTTGAGTTTGAGAACCTAAAACAAGGTAGCAAGAGTGTGTGGGAGTACCATATAGAGTTCATGCGCTTGTCCAAGTATGCTATTCACATGATGCCCACCATGGAGGCTAGAGTGCGTCGGTTTGTATAGTGCCTTAGCCCCTTGGTTATTAATGAGGCCGCTACATCTACCTTGAATTCTAATATGAACTATGGGATGATGGTGGCATTTGCTCAAGCCACAGAGACCCACAAGCTGAAGAATCGAATAGAGTTAGAGAGCAGCAACAAGGCCCGGTCAGTGGGTAACTTCAGTGGTATCACTGGTGGTGGTGGTGGTGGTAGTATAGCTTTCAGGGGAGGGTCATCATAGCTGTCCCAGTCGTTTCCTAGGTCTTCAGTCAGTGCACCTCGATCAGGGCCTAGTCTGCAGCAGGGGAACCATTTAGATCCAGTCAGGATGATAGGGGATCCTACCAATAGGGTTGGTTTGGTGGGAGATTTCAGCAGCAGCAGTGTGCCTCATGCCCTAGGTGTGGGAAGATGAGCTTGGGAATCTGTTACATTTACCTACCCATATGCTGCGGGTGCAGATTTAGGGGTCACATTCAAAGGGATTGTTGTTCGCCCCGCCAGGGTATGGGCAGGGGTACAACACAGCCAGCCAGTTCTGAAGCTACTATGTCTGCGGCACATCCTCCAGCCTGAGGCACTCCAGCACCAGCAGGGTATGGTGCAGCTAGGGGTGCTACGCAGAGTTCGGGAGGACCCAATCGTTTCTATGCTATGAGTGGTCGCCACAGTATAGAGGCTTCTCCAGATGTTGTCGCAAGTATATTGACTGTCCAATCGCATGATGTGTATGCTCTTATTGATCCTCTCATGATGTGTATGCTCTTGTCGATTTTGGTTCCACTTTATCCTATGTCACTCCTTATCTACTTCGGTTGGTGAGTATATTATGGCCGTACGGGTTTATAGGGATTGTGTTGTCACAGTGCGTGGTTGGGACACCATGTACGATATCATTGAATTGGGGGTGGTTGCTTTTGATGTGATAATGGGGATGGACTGGCTCTATTCATATTTTTCCAAGATTGATTGCTGAGCCAGAACTGTGAGGTTCGAATTTCCAAATGAGCCAGTTGTTGAATGGAAGGTGGATAATGTGGTGCCGAAGGGTAGGTTTATTTCCTACCTTAAGGAAACAAAGATGATTAACAAGGGGTGTATCTACCACTTGGTCCGGGTTACGGACACCAATTCTGAGGCACCTACACTTGAGTCTGTGCCAGTTGTGAATGAATTTTCGGAGGCCTTCCCTGATGAACTCCCTGGAATCCCGCCAGACAGGGAGATTGATTTTGGAATTGATGTGATGCCAGGCACACAACCTATATCTATTCCACCTTACAGAATGCCACCAGACGAGTTGAGGGAGCTGAAAGAACAATTGAAGGATTTGTTAGAAAAGGGTTTCATCGGGCTGACCGTGTAGCCTTCGGGTGCACCGGTCCTTTAAGTAAGAAAGAAAGATGGGTCACTGAGAATGTGTATAGACTATCGACAGCTTAACAAGGTCACAATCAAGAATAAGTACCCACTGCCAAGGATAGATGACTTGTTTGACCAATTGCAAGGTGCTAAGTACTTATCCAAAATGGATTTACGATCCGGTTATCATCAATTGAAGATCAGGGAACAGGATATTCCGAAAACAGTTTTTAGGACCCGGTATGGGCACTTTGAATTTCTAGTAATGTCTTTCGGGCTAACAAATGCCCCCGTAGCTTTCATGGATCTTATGAATCAAATCTTCAAACCTTTCCTCGACTCCTTCGTGATAGTGTTTGTTGATGATATTCTTGTTTATTCGAGAAGTCGAGAGGACTATGTCGATCATCTCGGGGAATTTTTGCAGGTCCTGTATCAGCACCAGTTATATGCGAAGTTTCCGAAATGTGAATTTTGGCTTGAATCTATTATGTTCTTGGGTCATGTTGTCTCTAGAGAAGGAATTGAGGTTGACCCCCAGAAAACTTTATCCGTGAAGAATTGGCCTAGACCTACTACTCCAACATAGGTTCGTAGTTTCTTAGGCTTAGCTAGGTATTACAGAAAGTTTGTGGAGGGGTTCTCTACTATTGCCTTTCCATTGACTAAATTGATGCAGAAGGCAGTTAAGTTCCAATGGTCAGATGCTTGTGAAAGAAGCTTTCAGGAATTGAAATCAAGATTGACTACGGCACTGGTGTTGACTCTATCAGAAGGTACGGATGGATTTGTGGTATATTGCGATGCTTCAAGGATCGGACTTGGGTGTGTGTTAATGCAACATGGAAAGGTGATAGCATATGCTTCTAGGCAACTCAAGAATCATGAAAAGAACTATCCAACACACGACCTAGAGCTTGCGGCAGTTGTATTTGCATTAAAGATTTGGCGTCATAATTTGTATGGACTCCATGTGGATATATTCACGGACCATAAGAGCCTTCAATATATTTTCAAATAGAAGGAATTGAATCTGAGGCTGAGAAGATGGCTTGAGTTACTCAAGGATTATGACATCGACATCCTATTCCATCCGGGGAAGGCTAATGTTGTAGCGGATGCTCTTAGCCAAAAATCTATGAGTAGTTTGGCTCACTTGGAGGCATATCAAAGGCCGTTGGCGAAGGAGGTTCATTGGTTGGCTAGTTTAGGAGTTCATCTTGCGGACTCTAGTGAAGGAGGGGTGATTGTGTAAAATAAGGATGAATCGTCACTTGTGGTGGAAGTCAAGGAGAAGCAATTCAACGATCCATTGTTAGTACAACTAAAGGAGGGTATTCATAAACATAAGACCATGGCCTTTTCTCTTGGCATGGATGATGGTACCCTAAGGTACCAAGGGCATGGATGATGGCCTTTTCTCTTGGCATGGATGATGGCCTTTTCTCTTGGCATGGATGATGGTACTCTAAGAATGAATCATGACCGAGGCTCACACTTCTAGGTATTTCGTGCACCCAAGCTATACAAAGATGTATCATGATATTAGGGAAGTCTATTGGTGGAATGATATGAAGAGGAACATAGCGGACTTTGTGGTACGATATCCAAATTGTCAACAAGTGAAGACCGAACACCAAAGGCCCAATGGGTTGGCGCAAAACATAGAAATCCCAATGTGGAAGTGGGAAATGATTAATATGGACTTTGTGGTAGGACTACCTCACACTTCTCGTAAGTTTGACTCGATTTGGGTGATTGTGGATCGACTCAGAAAATCAGCACACTTCTTTCCGATTAAGGCTACCGACAAAGCGGAACATTATGCTCAGCGCTATATCAACGAAATAGTCAGGTTGTATGGCACTACAGTTACTATTATATCAGATCGAGTGGCACAGTTCACGGCTAATATTTGGAAAAAATGTATGCAAGGTTTGGGTACTTAGGTGAATCTTAGTACAACCTTTCATCCACAGACCGACGGGCAGGCAGAGCGGACTATTCACACGATTTAGGATATGTTGTGTGCTTGTGTTCTTGAATTCAAAGGTAGCTGGGATGATCATTTGCCACTCATAGAATTTTTCTACAACAATAGTTATCATGCTAGCATTCAAATGGCACCATTCGAGGCTTTATATGGTAGGATATACAGATCTCTCATTGTGTGGTTCGAGATTAGGGAAGCAGAGTTGATAGGGTCAGACCTCGTATATCAGGCTATGGAGAAAGTTAAAAATCATTAAGGAGCGGTTGAAGACTGCTCAGAGTCGTCAGAAGTCCTATTCGGATGTTCGTCATAGGGATTAGGAGTTTAAAGAAGATGATTGGGTATTCTTGAAGGTTTCCCCATGAAGGGTGTAATGCGATTTGGTAAGAAAGCGAAATTGAGTCTGAGGTATATTGAACCGTACAAAATCATTCAGAGGATTGGTCAGGTGGCGTACAAGCTTGAGCTACCACCTGAGATGTCATTAGTGCACCCAATATTCCATGTGTCTATGTTGAAGAAGGTAGTTGGGATCCGTCGATTATTATTCCAGTAGAAACTATTGAGGTTAATGAAGAACTGACCTACGAAGTAATTCGAGTTTCCATTCTTGATAGGCAAGTCTGAAAGCTAAGAAATAAAGAAATTTCCTTTGTGAAAGTATTATGGCGAAACCAGCAGGTTGAAGAGGCCACCTGGGAGGCCGAGGAAGAAACAAAAAGAAGTACCCTCATTTATTTGAGTAGCTATGTAATAGTTTCTATGAAGTTACTTCGTATGAACTAAGTACCACTTGTACAGTTTATGCTTAGGATATTTCCTCTCTAGTAATATATTGCTTATGAGGCCACGATTGGTATTGTTTCATATTATGTTGCATTGTTGGATTATGTATATGCTATTAGGATTGGTTTGTGGGATTCTCTGATAGGTGGATAGGCCCAGTTATAAGGGAAACTCTGCCGAAAGTTTGTGAATTTGGGGAGTTAGTCAAAAATTGGGATTGTTAGTGTGTGAAGTAACAACTGGGTCATGTTGAGTACTAATAATGGATTTAGAACCTCACTCGAGCATGAATGATCTTAAGTGGGGGAGGATGTAAGGCTCCGTAAAATTTCACCTAAAACCCGAGGTTCCATGGTGGCGAGGTAGGCTAATATGTTTGGTGATGGTACGGACTTTTTGGGTCGAACAGTGCACTAGTGAGTTAAAGGAAAATGTTGGAAGAAAAAGACATTTCTTCGGCCACTATACGGCTGAAGAATCACTCTGCGGGCCGCAGAAAGGCCGCAGAGTGAAGCAGGAACTTGAGAAAAATTTGTGGGCCATTGTGCGGTCCATTATGTGGCCGCAGAATTGCTTTGCGGGCCTCAGATTGCATCGTAGGATCGATATGAGGAATTCCAGGAGGATATTGTGCGGTCGGCTTTGCGACCGCAGAATCGATATGCGGACCACAGAACAGCCGCATACCCAGGCAATGCTGCCCAATTCTGGAGGGACATTTCGCGGCCCCTTTTGTACGGACCGTAAAAGCATTATGCGGTCGCATATGCGGCTGCAGATTGGGTTCCGAAGCTTTATTTTTATGGTTTTTATAACCCGACCCTATTCCATTATATAGACGCTATGGAATTTTTCTTAAGTAAAAACCTGGTATTTTGAGAGTGAGAGAGTGATCTGGAGTGGGAGAGGGTTCCTCAACACTTTGTTCTTCAATTTTTGCTCAAATCGTGGACGATTAACAAGGGAACTTACTAGGTATTCATCCTAGAGGTAAGATTATACACCCTAACTCTCAATTTCGAAATTCAACTAAAAATAGGTAACTAGTAAGGAAATTCTTGGATGTGCAAGTTGTTCATTTTGCATGCATGTGTTATTAAGGGGTGTAGGAAGATTGTTGAGCTAAAAATGGTAGATAATGAGTTGTGTGATGATGGAATCCACCATAGGAGGACCTTGAAACCTTACTTCACACCTAGTGTTTGATAAAATGCTCAAATGAGCTGGAACCCTGATCATCCTCCCAAGTTTTGGTTCAATTTGTTACATTTCTGAAATAGATCGAAGTTGCTAAGCTTTCCAGAACATTTTAGAGTTTAAGGAAGCTCAAATGAGGTATGTTGGCTAAACTCTTTCCTTAGAATTAAACCCCATAATGTTATTGTAAATCCCGAGTTACTCATTATGAATCGATTATTCCGAATAAACTTCACGTCAAAAGACTTTTGTGTTCAATATGTATTCCAAATGCTCTTGTTAAGTTGTACTACTATTTGGTAATGTGTTCAAGGTATTGGTTACTTAGTTAAATGCTATGACTTCAAGTTGTGTTTGAAATGATAGTTAATGCCAATTGTGTAAGAAATATCAATACACTTAAGACTCTTGTTTGCTCATATATATATGCTTATTGTCTTGAACAAAACTGCCTTGTTGTTGAAAATCCATGATGATGGTTGAAAGTGAAAAGGTGAGCACGAAATAAAAAAATATAAAATACGGACAACACGCCACACAAAAAGGGGGATATTACAATTGTGACCACTAGTGCCAATGAAATAAAAAGATGTGAAAGAGGTATAAAATGGGAAGATTGATAAAAAGGATGATGTCTCAGATGACGCGGCCTAGACGATCGTGTCGTGATCGGATGCCATGCCGCACACATGGTGGTGATTATGTTGGAAATAGAAATTGAAATTGTGATTGTGGTTGATGTATCGTATGAGACGACCTAGCCAATCGGGTCGTGAAAGGACGCCATGCCGTACACATGGTTGTGATTGTGTTGGAAATTGAAATTGAAATTGTGATTGTGGTTGATATCTCATATGAGACGGCCTAGCCGATCAGGTCGTGATCGGACGCTATGCCCCACACATGGTGGTGACTGTGTCGGAAATTGTAATTGAAACTGTAAACGGTGGCATGTCGTTACTAAAGATCTCCCAACTTAAAATATGGAAATCACTTGAAAACTTGTCTAGTTCCTAACTTGATGTTTTGGGTAATTTTTAAGACTCCCGTTGATTTTATGATTGTTCATTCTTGTCTTATCATTCGTTCTATTGAGAGGGTGTTTAGTCATTCGTACTTGTACTATTCCATATATACGAACGTCTCTTTTTGCCGGGGGCGCTGATTCTTTAATAGATGCAGGTGGTTCCACAACAGGCGGCTTTGATCGTTGATAGTGGTTCACCCTCTTCCCAGCCGACTTGGTGAGCCCCACCTCATTCGGGGTCGTATATCTTTTGTCCTTATATATTATGTTTTGAGGTATAGCCGGGGCCTTATTGCCGACACTATCATCGTACTCTTTTGTATCTATTAGAAGCTCAGTAGACATTGTGTGGGTGGTATGTCGGTGTTGGGAAAGTCAAATTAGCAATTTTGGTAACTGCATCACACGTTCCACATCAAACTATGAAAGTGTATGTATTCTGAAACTTATAGATGATGAAACTACTGATAATGAATTGGTGTTGTTGTTCACATGAATCTCCCCACTATCTAATTAATGAAATAGATCTTCTCTTTATTCATGAGTGAGTTCGGGTAGAAGGTATTGTACAGGCTTGATCGGCCGGGTTATTTTGGTTGAGCGCCAGTCGCGCTCCCTGAGGTCGGGGCGTGACAATAAGTATATGTTGTTGTTTCTTAGGTAAAGGCATTAAAAGCCCAAATTTATAGTGGTTGTGATGCCCTAGGGTTTTTAGATTCAAAATGATAGTGGTAGATGACGAAGGATAGATGATGATAATAGAGAGGGTGAAATTTGAGTGAAATCAGAATGAATCAGAAGGAAAAATGAGTGAGAGCCTTACCATGAGTGTGTGACAACCGTTACAAGTGAAGAACCATCGGATAAAGACAGGAGGGTATAAAGGTCATTTATTTTGACCTCTGGCTTCGAATAATCATCATGACAGGCTCATGCATGAGTGATCTTGGTTGCAGCATCGGAGGATTTGAGGACTGAAGTTTAATGTGTATGTTTAGGTCAGAGAACTCAAGGTTTTGAATTTATATGACAAAACGGGAAAGCAACAACGAGAATCGCGGATAGAGAAGCATAAGGAATGATTCTGGGTCAGGATCTGTGACCTTGCACAGATTTGTGCAAGGTTTGTGATTGATTCATTCATGGAAGGTCGAGAGAGTTTAGAGAGGAAAGGGAAAGAGAGGCAACCGGGCTTGGGGGGAAATGATTTAGGGTTAGGGGGGTTTAGGCCATCTCTAAGGGTTAAACTTGAGGGATTTGATCTAGGCCTTTGATCGTTTAGATCAACGGTCCTGATATTTTAGGGAGTTAATAATTTTGATGGGGAATTTTAGTGTCCGTTGGATCTTTGTTATCCAACGGTGAGGATTAAATCTTCTGGGTATTTTAAAATTAAGAGGAAAATGGGAGTTAAAACGTGGACCGTTGATCAAATGGATTGACGACCTAGATTAATGTGTTTCTTTTGTGAGTGAGTGGGATGGGTGGCATAGCAATGTCCGATTGGACTAATGGTAGTGGCATGGATTGCCAAAGTGGAGAGGAAGGGGTATTTCGGACTGGGTATTTCGGATTTGGCTTGTCATTTGGGCCAAATTGATTTAAAAATCAAATAATAACTAATTAAACTAATTGTAAGATCTATGTAATATATATAAAGGGTTATTTTAATAACCGTAAAATAGTAATATGATATATTTATAGTTACAATTATAAAACTGAATTATCAATTTCAAAATTACTAATACAAAATTAATTTTGTAAAAATAGGTGTTCTTAATTAAAAATATATTCAAGATATTCATTGTAAATTATTAAGTATAAATAAATTAATTTAAAAGGAAGGGTCAAAATTGGCCGTCAACACGTAGTCTTTGGCATCTCTTTCCATTTTAGTTGTTTTTTTTGTTTATTATTATTATTATTATTATTATTATTATTATTATTATTATTATTATTATTATTATTATTATTATTATTATTATTATTATTATTCAGACAGTACTTTCATTTTATATTTTTAGACTTGCACTTCTATTTTAGAGCTCATGACTCTGTATTGCCAGTTCTAGGGGATTTTATTTAATTAAGCAATGTATTTATGATATTTGTCTTTAGACTTGTATTATTTCCGTTGATTTTATGTCTTGTTTCTCTATTGTTATGTTGGGTTTGCCTAGCAAGTGCGTTAAGTGCTCTCATGACCGAATGGTGGTTTTAGGTCGTGAAAAGTTAGTATCAGAGTCCTAGGTTCATAGGATATACAGGTCATGAGCAAGTTTAGTAGAGTCTTGCGGATCAGTACGGAGATGTTTGTACTTATCTTTGAGAGGATATTGAGCTGTTAGGAAAATATCACTTTCTTTTATTGTTGTGGTGTGGATTTGTTATTTCCGAAGTTTGAACCTTTACTCTTCTATTCTCTCACAGATGGTGAGGACACGCTCAACTAAATCAGCCGAGCAGGTACCAACACCACCAATCAGGGCCTCGAGAGGCTGGGGCCAAAGTAGAGGCCGAGATAGGGCTCGTGCTATAGCTAGAGAAGCATCTGTGGAGCCACCCATTTCTCCAGCGGAGGAGCAGGTTTCGGATATCGTTGAGCTGGTAGGACCAGCTTAGACTCTGGTGGTACCTATTGCTACGCCTAGTCTGTAGGAGACTTTGGACCCGTTCTTGAATGTGTATATGAGCTTGGCTCAAGTAGGTATGATATGAGTTGCACCATCTACCCCACAGGCTGAGGGAGGAGCCCAGACTCCCACCGCTCGTATATTAGAGCAGCTACCTCATGCCTATAAGACATTGGGGGTTTTGCTAGTGCAGCCAGTTGTTGCTGTGCAGGCCAGGGTTGGACCATCTTTTACTGATGAGGAGTAGAAGAGGTTAGAGCGATTCCAGAGACTTTGTTCTCCCCAGTTTAGTGGAGGAGAGTTAGATAATGCTCAGGGTTTTCTTGATTAGTGTCATCAAATTCTTCGCATAGTGGGTCTTGTGGACTCCAATGAAGTTTACTTTACCACTGTCTAGCTGAGAGGGCCAGCCTACAGGTGGTGGTAGACTTGTGAGTCAGACAGGCCAGCTAGCGCAACACCACTAACATGGCATCAATTTCCAATTCTCTTCTTAGAGAAGTTTGTTCCACAGACTTACAGAGAGGAGTTGCATCGGAAGTTAGAGCATTTAAGCCAAGAGGGCTTGACCGTGACCCAATACGGGATGAGATTCACAGAGTTGGAATGTCATGCAGTATTTTTAGTCCCTACTGAGAGGGAGAGTATCAGGAGTTCATTGATGGCCTCAACTGTGGCCTTCAATATGGAAGGGCCCGAGAGACCGAGACGGATGCTAGGTTTGACCAGGTGATTCAGATTGCCAAGCGCTTGGAGCATGTTCACAGGCTCGAGAAAAAGGAGCGGGAGGCCAAGAGACCCTATGGTTTGGTTGTTTAGGTGGTGCCTCATTTGGAGGCCAGTCACATCACAACAAAGGTTGTCCTTTTAGGCTCGCTCAGGCAGCTCGTTAGATTTCTCATGGTTTGTCAGTTAGCCATGGTTCATATAGTGCTCGCCCAGTTGAGTCATCATTCAGTGTGCTGCCGGCACAAAGTTCTTACCGCACTTCATCTGCTCAAGGTTCCACATGCGGTTATTCAAGTTATCAGGGTCAGTCGTAGGGTCATCAACCTTGTCATAGGATGGGTTGTTTCGAGTGTGGGGACTTGAGTAATCTCAAGAGGGATTTCCCAAGCTTCTGAGTAGTGCACCACAAATGAGCACGTAGCCTATGGTTTCAGCGCCGGTAGCCACACCACCCGTGCAACCAGCTAGGGGTTGGGCATAGTCAATTGGAGATCGCCCTAGAGGAGGAAATCAGTCAAGTGGTGGACATGCCTATCGCTATGCATTTCCATCCAGGCCAGAGGCAGCTGCTTCCGATGTCGTGATCACATTTATTGTTTCAATGTGCCACATGGATGTTTTAGTGTAATTTGACCCCGATTCCACTTATTCTTATATGCCATCGTATTTTGCTCATTATTTGGATATGCCTCGCAATTCTCTTAATATTCATGTTCATGTATCTACACCGATGGGTGATTCTATTATGGTGGATCATGCATACCGGTCTTGTGCAGTTACAATTGGGGGTTATGAGACTAGGGTTGCTCTTTTATTTCTCGATATGGTTCATTTTGAGGTAATTTTGGGTATGGATTGCCTATCTCCGTACCATGATATTCTTGATTATCACGCTAAGACCGTGACGTTGGCTATCCCGGGGTCGCTGAGGTTAGAGTGAAGAGGTTCTCTTGGTCACACTACTAGTAGAGTGATTTCATATTTGAAGGCTCAAATGATGATTGAGAAGGAGTGTTTGGAGTATTTGGCCTTCGTGAGCGATGTTAGTGTTGATACTCCTATTGATGAGTTAGTTCCAGTAGTGAGGGAGTTCTCAGATGTGTTCCTTGCAGACTTTTCGGGCATACCACCCCACAAGGATATTGCGTTTGGTATTGGTCTGGTGCCGGGCACTCAACCCAGTCTACTCCACCATATCACATGACACCAGCGGAGTTGAAAGAATTAAAGGAATAGTTACAGGAATTTCTCGATAAGGGTTTTATTAGGCGGAATGTTTCACCTTAGGTACACTGGTGTTATTTGTGAAGAATAAAGATGGTTATATGAAGATGCATATCGACTATAAGTAGTTGAAGAAAGTTTTCATTAAGAACAAGTACCAACTGGCATGTATTGATGATTTATTTGACCAGCTTCAGGGTGCTAGGGTATTCTCGAAGATTGACTTGAGATCGGGGTACCATCAGTTGAAGATCAGGGCTTTAGATATTCCTAAGACAGCTTTCAGGACCCGTTATGGGCATTATGAGTTCTTGGTGATGTCTTTTGGGATGACCAATGCCACAACAACTTTCATGAAGTTGATGAACAATGTATTTCAGCTTTATCTAGATTCCTTCATCATTATCTTCATTGGATGATATATTGGTGAATTCTCGCAGTCGGGAGGAGCATGAGCAGCATGAGGATCGTGCTCCAGACTTTGAGGGAGAATAAGCTATATGCTAAGTTCTCCAAATGCGAGTTTTGGTTAGATTCAATGGCATTATTGGGTCACGTGGTGTCCAGTGAGGTATTAAGGTAGATCGAAGAAGATTGAGGCGATTCAGAATTGGCCTAGACCTTCTACCGCTATTTGGAGTTTCCTAGGGTTGGATGAGTAATATCGCTATTTTGTGGAGGTGTTTTCATCTGCAGAAGCCCCCATCGAGTAAATTGACTCAAAAGGGTTCCCTATTCAGGTGGTCTGATGAGTGTGAGGAGAGTTTTCAGAAGCTCAAAACCGCCTTGACTACAACTCCAATTATTGTTTTGCCTTTGGGATTGGGTTTATATACAGTATATTGTGATGTTTCATGGGTTTGCATTGGGTGTCTATTGATGCAGCATGGTAGGGTGATTTCCTATGTTTCGCGTCAGTTGAATCCCCATGAGAACAACGACTTGAGGAACAACAGGAGATTCGATCTCATATAGTTCAATTCCTTTTCTCAACCCATGGACAATATAAGCATGGTCGTGGTCAGTCTAGACCTACTTAGATAGCACTTCAGGTTACTTCCGATGCACCCCCAACCCAGCAGGGCCAGCAGCAGACTCAGAGATAGAGAGGTGGATCATCTCACCTGTCTTAGTTTCACTTCCTTGAACTGGCTACTACCACGCAATGTGCCCTTTCTTGGTGGGTTGTTAATTAATCCGTTTTAAAAAGAGGGATGGATTTAGACCTTTATTTGAGGATGGGGAAAGCTACAGGCCCAAAACCTTCGACCCTTCTTTCTAACTGTGGGTGCCCGAGCCTTTCTAGGCTCCTGGTGCTGGCTGTAGCCGTGGGAGGTGGGGGCTCTACCAAAACGCATGCAACGACACAATCAACAGGTGAGCCGAATTTGGGAAGGACATTTACAAGACTGAGGTGAGTCACTTACCTAGCTCTGGAAGGACATGAGTGGAGAATTGTCACCAGATTTGATCCAAAAAACACTGGGCGGAGTAAGTCAATTTCGGGCCACCAAACCCTGCAACTGATGAGAACGCCCTATGGAGTAAAGGGAAACGTGTACGTAGTAACCTAAACTTTAAGAATTTGTTCGGGGGGGGGGGCGATCTGATCTATCAATGGAAAGATCTCCATGTGTGGCGTGATAAGGAATCCTAGAAAAGATCGATTGAGACTCCCTCCACGGTCCCTCCCTCGTTGGGAATGTAATTATGTTCCCTATCCCCCTTCTCATAGAAAATGCAGAGATGAATTGATATATTTATTGAATTCGTCGGGACTGACGGGTCTCGAACCCACAACTTCTGCCTTTCGTTTCAAGCTTCCAAAACAAGCAGAAAAACACGTACTGCCAACTCTGCTAGGTATAGGTAGGGAGTCTTCTACAAGTCGCATTTTTGGCCGATAAGCTGATTATCCAATTACAATGTATTATCCTCTAATGCACCTTTATTTTATCAAATCCTTGACCCACTACTATCTTACTAAAAAAAAGAACCTCTGAGTTAAGAGAAAGAAAATAGACACACCCCTTGCTCCAGGTTTTGACTGGTTCGAAAGGATCAGGAAGCAGATGTCTATTCAATATAACATAAGGATAATGGGCTCGTCTATTATAAGTTATTAGTTTACGAAGCTATCTCAGATATCTCGAGTAATGAGATGGGACGGGATAGGTAGTCTATGATTTGGATCTAGCAGCTATTGTACACGCGCTCAAGATTTGGAGGCATTATCTTTTTGGCATGTCTTGTGAGGTGTATATAGATCACCAGAGTCTTCAACATCTACTCAAGAAAATAGATTTGAACTTGAGGCAACAAAGGTAGTTATAGCTACTGAAAGACTATGATATCACCATTCTTTATTATCCGGGAAAGGCCAATGTAGTGGTCGACGCCTTGAGTAGAAAAGCGGAGAGCATGGGGATTCTTGCTTTTATTCCATCTGGGGAGAAACCGTTAGCTTTGGATGTTAAGGCTTTGGCCAATAGATTCATGAGGTTGGATTTATTTTGGAGACTAGCAGGGTTCTTATTTGTTTTGTATCACAGTCATCCTTGTTTGGGTGATGATCCCCATTTGATTATCCTTAGGGACACGATGCAGCAAGGTGATACCAAAGAGGTGATTATTGGTGATGACGGTGTGTTGTGGTTTCAGGGCTAGATTTTTGTGCCTAATATGTCTGGGTTGCGGGAGTGGATACTTAAAAAGGCTCATAGTTCACAGTATTCCATTCATCCGAGTGCCGCAAAGATGTACCGCAATTTGAGACAGTATTATTGGTGGTGGGGGATAAAGAAGGATATTGTTGATTATGTTGTATGGTGTTTGAACTTTCACAAGGTTAAGTATGAGCATTGGAGACCTGGTGGTTTGCTTCAGAGGCTAGATATACCGGAGTGGAAGTGGGAGTGTACCACTATGAATTTTGTGGTTGGGTTTCCACAGACTTTGAGGAGATTTGATGTTGTGTGAGTCATTATGGATAGAGTGACCAAGTCTTCACACTTTATTCCAGTCATGACTATCTACACTTCAGCTGGCTCAGATTTATCTTAAAGAGATTGTTTGCCTGCGTGGTGTGCCCGTGTCTATTATTTCGGATAGAGGCACTCTGTTTACATTGTACTTTTAGAGAGCAGTGTAGCGTGAGTTAGGCATATAGGTTGAGTTGAGTACGAAATTCCATCCGCAGACGAACTGGCAATCCGAGCGTACTATTCAGATCTTGGATGATATGTTGCGAGCCTGTGTCCTTGATTTCGGCGGCCAGTGGGATCAATTTTGCCATTAGTAGAGTAAGCCTACAACAACAGCTATCAGTCGAGTATCTCGATGGCTCTGCATGAGGCCGTATATGGAAGGTGATATCGTTCTCTGGTTGGTTGGTTTAAGCTTGGGGAGGCTAGGTTGTTGGGCACTAATCTAGTTCTTGATGCTTTGGAGAAGGTGAAATTGACTTAGGAGCAGCTTCGTACAACGCAGTCTAGGAAAAAGAGTTATGCTAATAGGGAAGCTCGTGATGTGGCATTCATGGTAGGTAAGAGGGTTCTACTCAGAGTTTCGCCCATAAAGGGTATGATGAGGTTAGGTAAGAAGGGCAAGTTGAGCCCTCGGTACATTGGTCCTTTTAAGGTCTTGCAGAGAGTTGGTGAGGTGGCTTACAGACTTGCTTTGCCACCCAGCTTGTCAGGAGTTCATCTAATGTTCCATGTTTTCATGCTTCAGAAGTACTATGAGGATCCGTCAGATGTGTAGGATTTCAACTTGGTGCAATTGGACAAGGATTTGACTTATGATGAGGAGCCAGTGGCCATTTTGGATATACATGATCGCAAGTTAAGGTCGAAGAATATTGCATTAGTAAAGGTTCAGTGGAGGGATCAACCAATTGAGAAGGCGACTTGGGAGACCGCGCATGATATACGGAGCAGGTATCCTCAACTTTTCAGCAGTTCAAGTATGACTCTAAACTCGTTCGAGGATGAACGTTTGTTTAAGAGAGGGAGAATGTAACGACTCGACCAGTCATTTTGTGTATTTGAGCCTTGTTTCCATATTTGATGCTCCTCGTATGTCTATTTGTTGTTATATGACTTGCGGGGATGGCTGTTTGGTTTCGGGACGATTTTGGAGTGAATTGGAATACTTAGTTCCATGGTTAAAGGCTTAAGTTTTAAGAGTTGATCAAGATTTGACTTGTGTGTAAACGACCATAGAATGGTGTTTTGATACTTCCAATAAGTTTGTATAATGATTTTGGACTTAGGCATATGTCCGGATTTAGATTTGGGGGTTGCTAAGTTATTTTAGCTTCAATTGGCCAAAGTTGGAATCTTGAAGGTTTAGAAGGTTCATAGGTTTGACCGGAAGTTGACTTTGGTGATATTGGGTTTGGATTTTGGTTCTGGGAAATGTAAAAGGTTTGTTATGTCATTCAGGACTTGGGTGCAAATCGAGGTCATTTCGAGTTGACTAGATGTGTTTCAGCATGAGTTTTGGAAGTTAGAAGTCGATTAGTTCCTTAGGCTTGAATCGAGGTACGATTCGTGATTTTGATGTTATTTCATGTGATTTGAGGCCTCGAGTAGGTCCGCTTTAGGACTTGTTGATATGCTCAGGCAGGGTCCCACTCGGGTGGATTTCGGACCATCCAAAAGGTGGTTAAGCATGGCTGGTAGGTGGCAGATTTGGTGCAACCGCACCTACGAAGAAGAGGTGCGCAGGTGTGAAGTCGCACTTGCAGGTTCTTTTGTCGCAAATGCAAAGGAGGATGGCTTGGGGTAGAGTCCGTAGATGCGGTAGTTTGAGCATATAAGCTGGTGCAGGTGCGTAGCCTCTTTTGTAGAAGCGGAATCACAAAAGTGATGGGTAGTTCGCAGAAGCGGATGGTCGAGGGTAGTGAATTTTGCATCTGCTATGATTTTTCCATAGATGCGGTGTCGCAGAAGCGACATATGGACCACAGAAGCAAAAGCGTTGGGCAGAACATACCTTAAGTCGAGTGTTTACTTTCATTTGTCACATTTTTGAGATTGGGAACTCGGATTTGGGAGATTTTAGAGGCTATTTTCATGACTTGGATTAGGGTAAGTGTTTTTTACTCGGATTTGGTTATTATTCATGATTCCATCTTTGATTTAGCATTTAATTGGTGAATCTAAATGAAGAAAATTGGAGATTTTGGCAAAACGTTTCCTAAATGAAAAATAGAGATTTGAACCCCGATTTGTAGTAGGAATTGGATGAAACTTGTATGGTTAGACTCGTATTCGAATGGGAGTTCGTGATTTGTGACTTTTGTCGTGTTCCAGACTACTGTCACACCTCTTTTTTCCTACAACCCTTATTACGAGGCTGAGTTAGAAGAGTTTTTTCAATTAAAGGGACGTTTTGAAAAGGGGTTATTTATTATTTAGAGTCGCCACTTGGAATTGAGTTTTACTGTTCCAAGTCACCTTTTATTTGAATCCCTTATCAAACGGAAGCTTTGACTCTTTATTTATGGTCTACGAAAATAGAAGACTGAGTAAGGAATTCTGTTGACCGAGGGAAAGGTGTAAGGCATCCCTCGAGTCCCGTGGTTCTAGCACAGTCGCTTTTATTGACTTACATAAGGCTTAAATCAATTATTGGCTATGCTTGTATATTACTGGTTGTGATGTGTCTATTATCACTTAATTAATTATTGTATTTTATTAGTTAGGTCACCAATATGCGGTACGCACACAAGGTAGTTTTTTGAAGTTAGATGTTAAACCAAGGTACGGAATGTACACATGGTCAAAACATAATTATTTTAAATTTTAAAAGAATCAAGACGCGAGAATGCGCACATGATCCTCCAATTTAAATCTTAAAAGGCCTAAACTTCAGTTACTAATATAACAACTTAATTACTTTAATGCTATTCTTGACTATATCCAAAGATCCACACAGCAACCCATTTATTTAGCAAATTTGAGTCTTGACCCGAACCACTGTAACATTATGTGAAAGAGTTCATGCGCCTAATGACATCCTTTATAACAAACGGATATTCATTATCTCATCTAAAATTATTTCCTTCTATTCCAATTACTAAATAATCTATAGAGCAATATTCTATCATAAACACATTAAATTAAATAGTTTCAATTTATTTTTAAGCAAATATCACAACCTAAAATACATGAAACAGAAAACATCATAAAAACAGATAAATTATTCACAATGGCTACAAAAGGCATGATTAACACAAAGACATGAAAACGTTAAAGAATTTTAAAGAAAATACTTTTCCATAATGTTTATCCAATAAATAAAATAGTGTAAATACAAATGGTAACATTGAAAAATGGACAAAACTTAGCAGTGGAAGAAATCACTCGGCACATAATTTTTTTATTTTTTTATTTTTTTATTTCAGTTTTCCATTTAACCTAAGGCCTACTCTATCAAATGGCTTGTGTATGTTTCATAGTAAATTCAACTTGTACTTATTTCATTGAACATCATAAACAGAAACTTAACCAACCATCTAAATAAGTAAACTTCCCTAAAATTCTTATTTAGATATTACAATAAAATAATATTTTATCTCCTAACAAGAAAAACATGTAATCCAGAACAATGAAGTAATCACTTATTATAGAAAAATTAAGGAATCTTCATGCTTAAAAACAAACAATAAATATGAAACCAAAATACTCATTTAAACATTAACAAAAGTGTAATATTAACATAGAATAAAGTAAAGAACAAGGAAAAGAACCTTTAATGACAAAGTGAAAGAAAATAGAATCTTCCGAGCAAACAGAGTTTCAACCGGAAAATTACTAAACCACGACCAAAGAACTCCGAAGGACGACCTCGACTCGCCAATGACTGATGAGGAGTAAGGATGATGAAGTATCTATCGAATTTTCTTCTTTTTCTGTGTTGCGGCTTTGTCTTTTTAGCTTTTACTAGCTGCCAGTTTTTTTATTTTTCAAAACAAAATTCCTCTCCTCTCCCTTTTTGTAATGTGAGGAAAATGATCTTTTATAACAAAGTTGGTTGGATGGTTGTCTTGATTGTGTACGTGAGAATAGGATATGAAGGTTAGAGTTAGTGGTTTTAGAGATAAGGAGCAGTGGAGGGGATCATGGGGTAATAGAGGGAAGAGGACGTGAGGAGTGCTGAGAAAAAGTGGGAGTTTTGCAAAGTTGGGGTAGTTAGCTAAATTAAAATTCTGATTTTTTGTCTCTTTTGGCGATAACTTCACTTCATTTTTTATTATTATTATTATTTTTTATTTTGGAAAATAAATTAAATATATAGATAAGAAGATTAACCTACATTTCTTACAATATAGGAAAACTAAATATTTACATGTTCTTTAAATGATACTAAGAAAAATATCATAACTTATTAAAATTTTAATTAAAAGAAACCATATATATATTTACACATATATATTTTAATTTTTTTTTTAAAGAAATAAAATTTATACTCTAAGAATGTGACTATTTTTGTAGTATTTTTAAAAAAAAATAATAAAGCCTATTAAGAGTAAGATAAAAGTTTAAAATATTAAGATTAGACCTAAAAGAGATATTTACAATAAAATAGTATAGAATTTGGGTGTGGTCAAAAATTAGTTGTTCACAGCATGCCCCTCTTTGCTTGGAAATATGAAGAGTTTCATGCAAAGAAAATGAACAAGGTGACTGATTTTTGACCTCACTATTATTTAAAAAGAAAAAGAAGATAAAAGAAAGAGATGTGACCGAGCCTTGGTTTTAGGCAGCCTGCATATCCTGGGTTATAAGGAAATCAGGTCGCGTGTAGTTTAAGTGGAAGAAGGGTGATGGAGTATACTTAGAGGGAGAGTCGAATGAAGTTTTGTCGAGGTTCCGATCTGTAGCTCCTAACATTACATCAAAAGAAAAAGAAAATTATATACTCTTGAAATCTAACAAGTTACAAAATTCCTATCTAAATGCCATATCGAGTCTTGTGTTGATTCTTGACTTGCTTCCCCTATTAACTTTAGACTGAAACTTGATGTTCTCGATGCAACAGACTAGGAAATATTCTCATAGTGTTTCTTAATCAGATGATGAGAAGATGGATCTTGAAATCCTATGTCTCTGTATGCATTATGTCAAAGATGGTTGCGATTGGTATTGAGATCAAATGCTCCACTTTCTCTAGCAAGAGCAGGAATTTTATTTTTGCACATCCAATCTGTGTTTTGCAGAAAAATCTACAAGCCAAAACGAACAAAAATTTTCTGCCCCATTTTGCACCTATGTTAGCAGGAAGTAAGGCAACCAGGAGATGTAGTACCCTATCTTGGCAATAAGATGAGGCTCGTGTTACTCTGAGATGCTACTAGGGAATGTCATACCCTATATTGGCAAAACGTAATGCTTCCAGGGGAAGTAGTTCCATGTGCTGGCAATAAGATGAGGCTCGTGGTACTCAGAGATGCTACTAGGGAATATCGTACCCTATGTTGGCAAAAAGTAATGCAGTCAGGGGATGTAGTACCCTATCTTAGCAATAAGATGAGGCTTGTGGAACTCTAAGATGCTACTAGGGAATGTCGTACCCTACGTTGGCAAAAGGTAATGCAGCCAGGGGATATAGTACCCTATGTTAGCAATAAGATGAGGCTCGTGGTACTCTGAGATGCTACTAGGGAATGTCGTACCCTATGTTGGCAAAAAGTAATGCAGTCAGGGGATGTAGTACCCTGTCTTAGCAATAAGATGAGGCTTGTGGCACTCTAAGATTCTACTAGGGAATGTCGTACCTTATGTTGGCAAAAGGTAATGCAGCCAGGGGATGTAGTACCCTGTGTTGGCAATAAGATGAGTATCGTGGCACTCCAAGATGCTACTAGAGAATGTCGTACCCTATGTTGGCACTAAAATTCAACAAGGGGATGTAGTACCCTATGTTTGGCAATAAAATGAGACTTGTGGCTCTCTGAGAAGCCACTAGAGAATGGCGTACCCTATGTTGGCAATAAAATAAGGCTTGCAGCGTTCTTAGATGCTACTAGGGAATGTCGTACCCTATGTTGGCAGCAAAAAATGCAACCAGGGGATGTAGTACCCTATTTTGGCAGAGAGTAATGCAACCAGGGGATGTAGTACCCTGTGTTGAAGATAGGGTATTGATTCCCTATAATGAAACTAAAAATAACATGATTATATGTATATTGAAAGAAAATCAAGGATTTGAGGACTTCACTTGGTGGTGTTCGTCTTTTCACGAACTGTTTCCTAAAATTGTTATGTTCCTCTCTGAACAAAGAAAGATTCGTTAGTTTTAAAATGGTGGTCAGTTTGTGGCCTTGATTTCTTGGGCGACTTGACCTTGCGTCCATTACACTTGTTAGAAAAATTGACTCCGTCGATGATTGTACAAATTGTCGGGAGATTCTGTCCTTTCTTTCTGGAGATCTTCTTTCTCAACATCAAAACCTAACCATTTTGCGCCTATCACCATTTGTGTTCATGGTGCAAACAACCTTGCTCCCCAAAATAATTTTTAACTGAGTAACTTTTGTTGACCTTTGGAACATTGTTCAATCCTTCAAGCCTTTTGTTCGTCAGGAAAAATCACATATGGCTTTATGCCTTTGCCCATACGGTTTATGCCCTTGCCCATACGGTTTATGCCCAGCAATCTTTACTTTATATAATGGGGAAACTGTAATCAATTTTGCGGGCTTTTCTTTGCTTTGCTTTGACAAAAATAATTTGAAAGGGACTCAAAAAGGTAATGCGAAAGAAAATAAGAAGGTGAACTAATAGGTATTACAACTTAATCAAGAAGTGTCCCTTTCAGAGAAAAGAATAAGAAAGGACTTATCTAGAGGAAATATGCTGACTTCAATGAACATGACATGCCCTTTGGACTGGATGCCTGATCCGTTTGAACCGTCTAATTCTCAAAATTTGTTGTAAACTTAACTTTGAAACTGAGTTCTTCGTCTTGACCATGCTTGTGTCGGGATGTACGAAGCCTTAAATCGATCAATGATGCCCTTTGTGGGTTTTCACCAATTGACCTCTCTCATTTGTCTTTCTCTCAACTCACCATTACCTTATAGTGCCCGTGATGGTTTTCACCAATAAGACTCTCTTATTTATTTTTCTCTCTTTACAATGGCTGAGGCATCACCCGTAGTATACTGACTTAGCATTCTCGAAAGTTGATCAGAAGCTCTTAGCAGGGAAAGGTAAAAAGAACTATTTAACTGAATTACAACTTTTGGAACCATTTTGATGGACCAACCATCGAAAATAAAATAAAATCATGCCCCAGTTTCTTTGAATACTGGGAAAATGTGGATTTTTGTTTTGGTGTGACCAAACAACAGAGTGAGGCTGCCTACATATCCTTTCGAAATCAGGTCAGACGTAGTTCAATTAACATGAACTAGTTTTGATGATTTTGTTTTTTGAGTTTTCTTTCCTTTTTTTTTTCTAAAGTACATTGGTTCCAAAAGAGGGGAAAACAAAGAAATATAAACAAGGCTTCAAAGGGATAACTAGGGTTGACCAGTGTTTGGGTAGCGAGAATGATAGCCTTTTGTCATCCCAACCTGAAAATGATAAATATAAGAATGCCCCAACAGAGCCATGTCATACATAGTATCTCTTGACCGCATCTGCGTTGACGGATATATCAGTCACCTTTCCTTCTATATCTGCCAAGTGTAGAGCTCCTTTTGACAATACTTTCTTGAGGAGGTAAGGACCTTGCCAATTTGGGGCGAACTTTCCTTTTGCTTCTTCCTGGTGCGGAAAGATACGTTTCAAAACAAGTTGTCCTACCTCGAATTGTCTTGGGCGCACTTTCCTACTGTAAGTGCGTGCCATTCTTTGTTGGTATAACTGACCAAAACAAACTGCCGCCAAACGCTTTTCATCAATCAAACTCAACTGTTCCAATCGGGACTTCACCCATTCAGTATCCTCAATCCCTGCTTCAACAATGATTCAGAGAGAGGGAATCTCAATTTCAGCAGGTATGACCGCTTCAGTTCCATAAAACCAATAAGTAGGGCGTTGCGCCAACTGATGTACGGACAGTTGTCTGGTATCCCAAAAGAGCAAAAGGCAGTTTCTCGTTCCATTGTCTAGACCCTTGGATCATCTTCCTAAGAATCTTCTTGATGTTCTTATTCGCAGCTCCATTAGCTTTGGGACGGTAAGGAGTAGAATTGCGATGCTCAATTTTAAATTGTTCACATAACTCCTTCATCAGATGACTATTCAAATTAGCAGCATTATCTGTAATAATGGTTTTTGGAACAGATGATGTTGGAGTGAACAAAGTCTACTACTGCTTTCTTGGTAACTGCTTTCAATGTAATAGCTTCCACCCATTTGGTGAAGTAATCAATTGCAAACAAGATGAATTTGTGCCCATTTGAAGCTTTTGGCTCGATTGGGCCAATGACGTCCATTCCCCAAGCAACAAAAGGCCAAGGAGCCAACATAGGATACAACTCTGAAGGTGGCGAGTGAATCAAATCACTGTGAATCTGAAACTGGTGGCACTTGCGAACAAAACAAAAGCAATCT